>VUQS01028564.1:0-15527 GCA_015108495.1 Heterochromis multidens | reverse complement strand
GTTTAAAAGGTGTATGTAGCTTCCAGATCTGAAAATGAAAGCCACCACTGAAGTACCTTAAACTGCATTCTTTTGGATGTCCAGCAGGGGGCAACTCCTCTGAAGTCTGATTGCATAAAAGTCTATGAGGAAAATGAGCCTCCTGCTCAGCTGATCTGAGCTCAGTAAACACTTTCCTGATGAGTTTATGACCAGGCAGGACTACCTTGTGAAAGATAAAGATAAATTGCTAACTGTGCTCCATGCTTGTCTTATCTGGTTTAAAAACGCTAAGATGGACAGCTAAATGCTTTAAAAATGGGACTTCACTCACCAAAAGGTGAAGTCACTGTGACTACATCCATCTTTTAAGGCTGCCCGTACAATCGTGAAAAACGGGAAAAAAAAAAAAGAGTCCACCCCATGATTCAGTAGCTTGTAGAACCTCCTTTAGTATCGATAACTTGCAATAATGGTTTCCTTTTTGACTTTATCGGTCTCTCACATCGCTGTGGAGGAATTTTCACTCTTTACAGTGTTGCTTCAGTTCATTGAGGGTTGCAGCATTCATTTATGCACAGCTCTCTTAAGGTCCCACCACAGCATTTCAGTCAGGTTGAGGTCTGGACTTTGACTGGACCATTGCAACACCTTGATTCCTTTCATTTTTAAGCCATTCTTTTGGAGATCATTGAGCCTCATTCACAAACAGTGCACATGCACAAATCTGTACATAAACCGTGCAAAAGAATATTTCACACACAAATCAGCAATTCATCGCTATTTTCATACCTGAATTTGTTCGTATTCTATGAACAAATTTTGAAGTGCTTCTGATCATGTTTACGAACAAATGATGAAGGTCGGGCTGTATTAGAACATTTAAACACACATCTTTAATACTAATGCTGCTAATACTACTACGACTAAAAATGTAGTGCTGCTACTGTGTGATCCATGTTAAGTTCTGTAGAACAAAGCATCAGTGTGAAGCTGTCCATTCCTGTGCCTGACTAATTTCTGAACTAACATTCCAGAGTCTGTGCTAGGTAAGCTAGCCCTATGTTGCTACTTTTCCAGTTATCCTAACCTGATTGCTTCATTTAGGTCCTTTAAATCCCCAAATGCTCTTTTTCGCAACACATAAATTGGTGTATTAGGAGTATGCACGGCCTCAAATATATATCAACAATCATTGGTCGCTGGACTGCTGTTTTATTTTTTTCTTGCTGACAAACAGAAACCCAAGCAGACAAATGACCCTGAACACATACTTTCTACTTAATATTTATGCAGACTTCAGACTTATGAATGAAGTCTTCTTCAAAATATGTCATCTGTAACGGGCAGCACTGTGGTGCAGTGGTTAGCACTGTCGCCTCACAGTAAAAAGGTTCCTTTCATTTTCCCCCTGTGCCTTTGTGGGTTCTCTCCAGGTACTCTGGCTTCCTCCCAAAGTCCAGAGGCATGCATGTTGGGTTTATTGTGTATAGATGAAAGCTCTGTATGAAGGTAAATGTGGGTGAAGTCTACAAAGCTTTGAGTGGTCAGTGAGATTAGAAAAGTGCTGTATGCATGATATTTTCTATTAACTGTGCTTTAAATCAGGATTGCACTGTTTATGATTGAAACAGCTGGGTCGGGGGAAGGGGAAGCTCTGATTTAGGCTAAATGAGCTCAACCTCTTCTCATGTCTTACACCCCTTAAATAGGATTTTCTTTAAAAAAAATTAGGATGAAACTAAGTGCACATCTTTGGAAATGCTGTTTTTCTTCTGTTTTACTGGGGTAAATAAGTCTCTTTATGTTCTCTTCCACTGAAGTAAAAATTAAATTCCATCAGTCCACTAGATAAACTTAACTTTGTCATTAACTGCTCATCCTTCAAAATAAAAGCACTGTTATTTAGCATTTTCCTATGTTAGTCCATTGATCAGTTTCTTAACACATTTCACTTCTCACAGGCTTTAGCTCATATTAGTGAGTCTCTCTCCCTCTCTCCAGTCAGACCATTGATCTCTGACCTCTCTCCTCTTTTCCCTCATGTCATTGCTGGTAATGGGTATTGAAAAAGACATTGATGGAATCCAAATGAATGTAGATGTCTCAGTAAAGTGGAATTTCTAACATCCTTCTCAGCCAGGCTCAGTGATGTGTGACTTGCCTCCAGGAATTCCTGTTTTCTCTCTCTCTCTCTCTCTCTCTCCCTCACTTTCGACCTCAGGCGGTCCTCCAAAAGCCAGACACTCGATCCTGCCATACTCGATGGCCAGATTCCTTGAACTGTGAACGCATCAGGTGCTTCAGCTTGGATAGAAAGCGAATGTGTATGTGTGTGTTCACGAGTAGTTTACTCTGTTTGATTCTGAGTGAAGTGTCTCTCAGGAGAACTGAGAGTTCCTGAATAACCCTGTGTCCCAGAAATTACATTTTTATACAACAAATATGTTTTTAAGGTACTTATTATAAATCCCTGTGTTTGAAAATAGTTTAAACCTTCCAACATTAACTAAATCTATCAACAGAATGTGAAGAAACAGCCACTTGGAGTTTATGTACAAAACATCAATGTTGAACGGATATCATCTGAAATTTTCTCAGACTGTTTGGCACCTTTGGTATCATAAGATGGAGCTGCGAGTCAATGCAAACATTATTCAAGGACATATAAAGATGTACGTAGTTAACGTGACGTCACCCACCCTTGTGAAGTCCACTCTTGAAGCCTCGAGATGAGCCTTTTCTTGATGTTTTTAACCACAGGGTGACAGGTGAGGGTGATCTCACTGTGAAACTCACTGGCTAACCATAAACTCAGCAATAAAGTGTTTACAGAGGTCAGGGCATAGGGCTGTTTTTCCACAGACTTCTGTAGAACTGGAAGTCTTTTTGCAACCACAGCTATTGCCCAATGGTGGCTATTAAAGAAACCAGATGTAAGGCACCACGTTGGCTTCACTTTTCAGTGTCATGGTAGGCACCGGTTTGCATGTGTTATTGTCTCTCTGTTGATTTCCTTCCTCAGATCTAGGTTGGGTTAAGCAGGCATGGTTATGCCTTTGGGTAGAGCCATCACTGCCTCCTACTCAGCCTGCACACCTGTTGCTCATTCTCCTCATCTACTCACCAATACTTAAAGTAAGAACCAGCTCTCACATCCAGTCTCCGCCACATTGTCTGCTTAGTCAGTGCAGTAATCAGACCCTTCCCTGTGACCTTCCCTGCACTTTGTAAACCTTGTTCCAACATTTTTCTCCTTGTGCCTGTTTCAGCTAGCCTCTCTGTGGATCCGAGGAGCCGCTGCATTTGCAAATCAACTTACCTGCCTGACAAAGCTGATTCACTTTGGAAAACATTCTCTGGAGCCTTCTCTGCCTTGCCACAAGCCTGCCCTCCCTGCTATGACCTGCGAGCAAACCAGTGCCCCCCTCCTGGACCTTTCCACTGGCTCTCACAAATAAGACTCTTCATTCACTTCACTGTGCTGATTCATCTACCAGCTCCACCTGGATCTAACAGTGCTCTCCTCTTTCCCAGTGAACCCCATCAGAAGCCCAGTGTCTGTCTCCAAAAACTCACCTCTCTACAATTACCCCCATACCAGTGACTTGCCCCCTAGTGAATCTCCCTGTGCAAGTTATTCTCTGTGTTTCTGTGCAAGTGCCTCCAGTGTGCAATAAAGGTTTGAGAATAGTCAATTCAGTCTTTGTGGGGTCTTGCATTGGAGTCCACTATAACCTCAGGAGTATACGCCGTGGCATTCAGACCTGGAAGCTACATCCATCTTTTATACTGTCTGTGATGGCATCCTGGCAAATGGCAAAGCCTCTTGAGGAATATAAAAATATCCAATAAAAATATTTCAATAATACACAAAATCTCTGTCCATGTGTTTGTTTCTTTGTCCAACAACTCCTCCTACACAATCAGCAATTGAGCAACCAAAATTGGCACACAGGTACATCTTAGACTCCTGAAGGTTTTTATCTATATCAGGTATTATAAAGTCATCAAGTTGCCAGGCAATCACTTTGCAATGGGCTAAATTCACCTGTTTCTTGCCTTTATGCATCTACAACATGTTATGAAAGCATCCTGTGGTTTTAATTTCACTACAGTAACATCTACTTTATGTCCACAATGAATTATACATGATATATTATAATATCATCATGTTGCCTGGTTACCATCTGGTATTTTTTCTTGTCCTTCCCTGTTTTGTAGCCCTGTCCCTCCTTCAGTCTCTTGTCAATCTATTTGTTTGTGCTCCTCATGCTTCTCTTCATTGCTTCCTTGTTGGATTGCTGTTTTGTTTGATCTGGCCTTTTGGACTTTATGTTTTCTCTCTTAAGTCGTACATTTTTATAAGCTTCATTGAAGCTTGTTTTCTGTTTCCCAGACCATGCTCTTGTGTTCTCATTTTGACACATACGTAAAAGGTGGATCCAGATTCAAAGACCATTCACTAAATTCCAGTTTAATAAAGAAATATGCATTATCATGCATTATTATGAAGATTTTTGTATCTTATTTTAGACTGTTAAATGATGTGTGAAATGTTAGGGTTAAGGTCAGGTTAGGGCACAGTTCATGGTGTGAAATGACACACAAATCCCAAAAAGTACATGAAATGTTCATGAAATGATTTAATATGTATTCTGATACTATTTCATGATACCAGGCTGCAGTAAACATACATGAGCTTGTTCTTTTTATCAGTCCCAGCTGTGCATATTTGTATATTTGGCCCCAACATCTACACACAGTATAACTTTACTATCAAGACAAAAATAATCCAAGAAGCTTGTTTATTAGCTCAGTAAAAGGGAGTCTGAAAGTGAACATCAGCACTTCATCAAAGCCTGAAGGATTTTATGGTAGCGTATACAGTTCATAAACATCACGGCAGTGGCTGCTCACCAGTAAAGATGTCACAGTTTAAGGCTGAGGATGGATTACAGTGCTGAACTCAGACTTCTGCTGAAGGTTAATGTTCAGTAGTTTTTAGCAGGCGTCCCTCAGAGATCCAGAGATCAACCCACTGCCAATCCTGTGTGTGTACTTAAGTTACTCATATTGTAAGAAAATTAAAGTGTTCATGTTGTCACATTTTGGGACTCAACTTTCTCTCCATAACATAGCTAAGTTTAAGTTAGTAAGTCTGAAGTAGCTCGAGGTTGAAGCCACTGCAGGACTCAAACTGAGTCCCATTTTTTCTCTAGAAAGTCTAAGCTATCATGATCTTTAAATCTGAATTTGAAGGCTCTAATAGGTGCACTGGTGACCTTTTTGAAAATTCTTGCTCCATTTCAAAGATCTGAAGGCTTATATCTACCTTGTTCAGTTGGAGACAAGATGCTACACTAGCCTTGTTTTTATTTAATAATGGCAGTGGGTCATTCCATCTCAAAATCAGCCAATTTTTAGAAAATTTTCTGCTCGACCATCTCCGATTTGCATTACATTTTATGGGGAAGATATATATATATTTTTTTTAAATGGTCCGTCGACCCACTTCGACCATTTTTTTGCACATTGAAATCTGAGGCAACACTGATGACAAGGTAGTCCCATCCTTAATTAATTATCCCCTGTTTTCTGGTTATTTCTGACACTGATGGGACAAAAATTCCCAAAATGAACATAATGTTTTATTCAGCAAGAGCTGAAACCATCGACCGAGACCATAAACTCAACAGGAAAGAGTTTACTGAGCTCAGAGATCAGCTGAGCAGGAGGCTCATTTCCTCATAGACTTCTATATAATCAGACTTATTTTTACAACCAGAGGAGTCGTCCCCTGCTGGCCAATGGAAGGAATGCAGGTTTCAAAGTTAGCTTCACTTTGAAGACTTATATTCATTTTTTATATAAAGACCAGTAAAGTGTTGGTGCCTCTCATGAATTATTACTTTTTCTTTTTTTTTGGCTGTTGAAATGCAAACAACTGGTTTAAGTTTAGGTACCAGCTCCAAATCAGCACTTGAACTGAGTTGGTGGAAAATGGGTATCTAAGGGCTTCAGACTGACTTTAATGCAAATTTATGGCATCGCACCTCACGAAGCCTGTATTTATATGCAGTATATGGTAAGTGTGCAGGAAATGAGTGATGGAAGCATGACTGTGTGAGTGTGTATACAACAGATAGCATCAGGGAGGGAGGGAGCCTCATGAAGTGCAGATCACGTCTGCAGAGAGGTCCAGCCGGCTGCTCACTGGCCTTCACTCCTTCCTCCAGCTTTCATCTGCTCTTCTCTCTCACACGTCTTCCTCTCTGTCTCAACACATTTTTTGTGTCCAGCTCCGTCACTGTCTCGTCAGTTATCTATCACTGCCATTGTTTCTGTTTCATTTGCATGGGTCTTTTTTATGCCTTTTGCATCTTGATGATTCAATTTTTTTCATTTGAAAGGCTTGCAAAGTAATAATCTGACTGTATTTAAAAAAGCAACAGCAAAAAATGACTTCTTCTTTGTCACCCATGTTTAAATATGCATTTTTCATATGCTCTTCTTATTATCTCTTATAAATTCATAGAAGCTATAGAAGCTTTGATATTTTATTACTCATAGAATTGAACAAACCATTATTATGTCCCTTTGTGCTCTCAGTCACTTCCATCAGATCTAAATTTGAATTTAACTATAAAACACATCAAATTACTTTCTGAAAGTTACTCACAGACAAATATGCTGACATGTAAACTTTCCCCCTTGACCTCTCATTGTTTTTGTCTTGTTGTGTGGATTAGTCTAGTTTATTCTGAGGGGATGAACAGTTGTATTGTGACACTTTTCTCCAGGTTTTGCTGGCTGAAAATTTGAGCCCTGCCTGTGCTCTGCATTAAGTCAGTTCTCCATTACCTCTAATGCTGTGCCGGGGGCTTACTTGTGCTGCTTACTGTCTCATATACTCGACCAAAGTATTTCCAAAAGTCTTGCAGTAATTATTCTAAGAATGACAGCAGCTGCAAAATAAGGCCAAAGTCAGTACAACTTGAAGGTTAATACACAACACTGCAAAGAAAAAAAAATACCCAAACTAACGACCAAAACTCCTCCTAATGAACCTCCATCATTAACAAAACCAACAGCTCAACACCTCCTCCCCACCCTCAGCCACTGGCTCCATATCAGAGCTCCACAATCATCACTACAGTTTATCTGCTGTGGTTTTTATTTATCCAGCCTTCTCGCGTGCCATTGTTTACCCTGGAAGCGATGTCCTTGGACATTCATATGTCTCGGAAATGGATAATACCTGCCAAAATCTAATTTGCCCCCCCTCCCCGACCTCCGTCCCACCCTCCTTCTCCTCTTTGTCAGACCTTGTAGGCAGATTCTTTTGGGCCCACAGATAATAAATATCTGCTGCTGCAGAAGAGATTGATTACAGAGATGGAGGGAAAAGCTGGGAAAGTCCTGGAAAAGTCAAACAGACTGGGAGGAGGAAGACGTTACGTAAAGTGTGTAATAAGCCTGTAGACTGAGGTCTCAAAAGACAGAGTGTGTGTTTGTCTGTGTGATGTTTCAACTTCCAGCTATTAATTATGAATAGAAACTTAATGAATTAGTGAAGATCAATTTGAGCGTGTGTCTGTGAGTTTGTGTTTGTCACTGAAGATCTGAAAAATGAGGCACCATTCATATCTCTGTGGATAAAGGCAGATTTTGATGGCCCAGATTTGCTTTTAGATTTAAGATCAGAATCAGGTTTATGTCATTAACTACATACATAAAACAACTGACGTAGCTTCCAGGTCTGAAAAGTGCCTTGATTCTTTCTAATGGCCAACAAGGGGTGACTCAAGTTTTGCTTAAGAGGAGCAGACAAAAAACCAGGAACAGGCCCATAAAAATCAAAAGTCTTACTTGACTTTTGGCTCAAATCCCAGTAAGGATCATCTTCTCAGGTGTACCCAGATTCAAGCTCTCCTGCTATTTTTAGGTCTCTCCCTGGAAGTCCCGTTCTGGCCATGTTCACAGTGATTTTACCATTGACCTTAAACCTGCATAGAGAGCAAACATCAGCTTAGTTTCAAACTGAACTGAATTTATGTAGAGGATCATCTGTGAAACCAGGAGCAATATTCACTGTGAGACTCACTGTGCCACCTTGTACAATCTCATGCCAGCACAGAGTACAGTGAAAAAAATGTTTACTGGTCACAGAAACTTAATCTTCTTTCCATTTCTTCACACTGGAGGAGATCCAGCACATTGCAGAGGGAGTGCAACAAGACACAGTGGGACTTCCATCAAAAGATCGAAAAACACCATGCTGGTCCAGAGGTGCATGAGAAGATGACCTTGAACATGATTTTGGCCATATTTGTATAGAAGTCTATGATAAAACGAGCCTCCTGCTCAGCTGATCTCTGAGCTGAGTAAACATGTTCCTGATGAGTTTATTGTCTCAGTCGGTGGTTTCAGGTCTTATTGAGTAAAACATGTTCATTTTGGAAATTATGATCCCATCAAGGTCACAAAGAAGCAGGAAGCAGGTGGTCATTTAGGGCGGGGCTACCTTGTAGTAAACAAATTGCTCCCGTATGAGCATCAGTGTCCCTCGGTTTCTCAGTTAGATCCACCCCTTGCACATCACTTCCGGTTTCAAAACCGAACAACGGCAACAGCCATAACAGTCAGGCTGAGGCTTCACAGCAGGATCCAGTGGGTGAGGTCATGGTGGCATCCATCCTTTATGTACAGTTTATGTACAGTCTATGCTCCAAGCAAAAGCATTTCTATTTTTTTATACTCACAAACATATTTGTGAGTATTTATTCCCCTGGATGCATTTTATACACGCCCATAGCCTTTAAATTGGTATTTGTGTCTCTGTGTGTTTTTATTTGGATTACTATACATTCAGAGGCTGAAAACTGTTTGTGTGTGTGTGTGTGTGTGTCTTCTTTTTGCATAATGCAGTAGTGTGTTTACCAGACTTATTAACTATTCAATCACAAGCTGCAATATGCCTTTTTCTCATAATCACACTCATTTAAAGACACTCATTGTGCAGTTATGTTGTTTATGCCTTAGGTCAGTCTGTCTGTCTTATTATCACACACACACACACACACACACACACTGGCTGTTGTCCCTGTCCTCAGTATGGATAACCAACAATAACCCCAGCATGAACCCTCTCAGTCTCTGGATGTCTTCCTGTTGCTGTCTGCTGTCTGTTGTTTGTTCTTCTTCATTAGTAGTTTTATGTTCCCTTAACATTTTTCTGTTTTTAGAAAAAAAAAAAACTATCCCATCTGAAGAGTCTCTTGATCCATGCTCAATAATCCAGGTAAAAGAATCCCAAAAATCTGAATCTGTTCATCTGGACGTAGCGTTTTCAGTGGGAGAAATGTTTCGTCACCTCCTGGTAACTTCTTGTCAGCCATGAGTACCACTGGTACTCATGGCTGACAATTTGCATACTAATGATCATGAAACTGACCTCATGGCCCACTGTCACTCAGTGGTGCTGGTTTCGGTCATTGTGCAAATGTACTGTTTATAAGGTTGAGGAAACCTGCAGTCAGCTGAGACGTTTCTCCCACTAAAAACGCTACGTCCAGATGAACAGATTCAGCTTTTTGGGCATCTGAAGAGTGTTTTCAGTGCCCCAAATCATGTCTCACAGGCCAACTTTCTAGATTTGAAATGGCTAAATGTTGGCTCCACAGATATTTTCCCACATTTTTCAACAGAAACATGCAGTTTAACATCCATCAGGTCATTAGCAACCTGTTAAGGGTTATGGTTAGGTTTACATTTAGCCCATTTTATCGAATTCTGGTCTACTTGGAAGAGAAGAACTGTAAGGCCAAAATGCAGGTAAGAGGCTTGTAAGGTAATCAGATCAGTATAGAGCCGGAATCGACAGTTCCCCCTGTACAAAATTACAATGACTGGAAGAGATGTGAAAATATTTCAGTCTAGAGAAAAACAGTAAACAGAACAACACTGCCAGGCAGCCATCCCCAGAGCCGAGTGGCTGGTGTGGCTGAAAACTGCCGAGCAGCCTCAGTCTGACACTCAGACTGTTGACACACAGCTGAAACTCGAAGCTGAAGACACAGCTGGTGACGTATGAGGGACAGTGACTTTTATCCCAGTGTAAGCATCTTCCTTCTTGATGTCTGACCCTGCTCTCCAAGCTGCTAAAATATTCATTGTGTCTTCAGAAGATCTACAGGCCTGTTTGGGCAAAAGGAGATCTCCAGAGCAAACATCCAGATTTAGTTTATTCAGTTTTGCTGTTTCTGTGTCTCAGTCTCCTCTTAAATTTTTTCACTCCTCTTCTCCCGCTGCGTAGATGATGTTTCCTGGCGTCATCCTCCCACTGACGTCATGCTTCAAACAGAATTCTGAATGATTTGCGTACTCTTCCTCCTGTTTCATGTCGAGGCGGCAGTAGCAGCATCAGGAGAGACGGCAGCTGAAAGAAGTTGTGTGAGGGAGTTTCACAGCCTGAGGCGGGGCAGCGTGAGGAGAGCTCCTTTCTATTTTTGTTGCTTCTTAAATATTAGTGTCTGTTGGCTCTTTTTATGTTGTTGTTTCTTCTGTTTCTTTATCCAGGTAGTTTTGTTCCCGCTTCTGTCAAAGTGAGTTCCCCTTTTAAATGTCAAAAATTTCCACGTTATGAGCCAAAAAACATTGCTGTTTCTACTGTTTAATGAGGCAATGATGGTTTTATGGAGCCTGAGTGTGCTTTACCTACAGAAATGCAGTTATTTATATTTGACAGTATGGCTCTGTTCTGGAAGCAAGACTACATCAAAGAACAGAGCAGACATCAATGAGAACAGATAACACGCCGATTCAATCAGAAACCGCATGAAAAGAAGGAGCAGGGTGGAGGTGGGTTGCATAGGGGCTTGCAGAAGGCTGAAGCAGCTTAAGTAGTGCACTCTGTATGAGGTTACCCAATCCAATGTGTAGACAGGTATCACCTGATGTGGGCTGGCACTGAAATCAGCTGATCAGACACACACACTTCAGTTGATTATCATATAGGTTCTAATATGTCCTCTTTCTGCTTTTACTTTGATGTTTTATTTAGCACTTTTCACTAAAGCAGGAGGGTTGATAACCTCTGATGGTGCAGTGGGGCTTATACATACAGAAAGCTACTTAAACTCAATTACTTCCCTCAGTTACTTTTGTGACCTAAATTTTTAATTCAATTAAATTAATTAATTTCTTATTCATGTCATACCCCACATGTTTAAATGAATCAAATTAGAAACTAACTGGTGAAGCAAACAGAAACAAACTGCAGTCATAGTCACTTTAGAAACAGAAAGACATTTTCAGCTGGTCTACAGTATTACACCAGACTAAATTTTGTTCTTAGATTTGTCAAGGACGAAAAGCAACTTTCCCTTTTTAAAACCAAGCATTTGAAATCAGATGGGATTCCATGGTAACCTATAAGGATGAGCCACAGAACAAAACTTTTAAAGTGACCTGTTCTGTACATTTGCAGCTCTATAGTTTAATTCAGAATAACTTTGCATTATTTCATCAGGCATTCTCATTCTTACAAGATACAAGTACATTGAGGCTTTTCCTAGTGGATGAGAGGGTTGCTTCCCTGTGTCGGGGAATGTTCCTGACTGCCATTTGTGCTTGTGTTCAGAGTATCCACTCTTCTTGGTGTCACCGGGTGTGGTGCTGGTGGGTGTCCCACCTGGCGACTCTATTGTCCAATAGAAGACTTCAATACTCACGTTGGCAATTACAGTGAGACCTGGAGGGGTATGACTGGGACGAACGGCCTACCTGATCTGAACCTGAGTGGTGTTTTGTTCACATAGAACGATGATCCGTTTTTTAATTCAATCAAATCTACGGCCATATGTTCTGGACACTCGGATGAAGAGAGGAGCTAAGCTGTGTCAGTTGGATCTGGTGGTGGGGGAGGATGGTGGACAGGTTTGGAGTGCCCAAACGTATAGTAAGAGTGCACTGGGAGCATCTGGCAGAGGCCCTGGTCCATAAGATCTTCAATTCCCACCTCTGACAGAGCTTTGATAGTATTCCAAGAGAGGCTGGAAACATTGAGTCCAAATGGACCATCTTCCACACCTCCATTGTTGCGGTAGCTGCATGGAGCTGCAGCTACTACGTGGTTGGTACCTTTTGTGGTGGTCTAGTCGGGCAGTGGAAGGAATACTTTGAGGATCTCCTCAATTCCACTGACACAACAGAGGAAGCGGAGTCCGGGAAGTATGAGCTATCTGGCCCATTGCTGTGAGTCATTCTGCCCCTGTAAGACCAGAGTAAGAGCTTGGTCCACATTATCAGCAATAACTCTGACTTATTCCTGGTGGGTGTTCAACTCTGTCAGGGTTGCCCCTTGTCACAGATTCTGTTCATAATTTTTATGGGCAGAATTTCTAGGTGCAGCGAAGTGGCAGAAGGCTTCCACCTTGGTGGTCTCAGGATCTCGTCTCTGCTTTTTGGGTTTGTTTCTGCTTCTGTTGGCTTCATCAGGTGGTGGCTCCACTGATTGGTTGGTTATTAGGTTTTCCTGTCACATTGTGCAATCCTTTTTATTATTTGAATGGTCCAGGTTAAAGTTCCTGTGCTATGTTTTGTCTGCATATTGCATGCTTTATTAGCTTGACTACAAATCACTACAGTATAGTATCTCTCGGCACCATCATTTATTTGTTTGATAGAATATATTAAGTTCCTATCTTACAAGTCAGGTAGACCTATTAGATGTAAATCCATCTACCAAGAAGACCATTGTTGAACTTTCTGGACATGCTGCGCTTGTGGAACACTCGATCTAGCAAGCTCAAACAGACTTATTAAAATTAAGATTACTAATTAATGCTAACTTAATCAAAAGCATTAAATGACTACCCAAAGGTTTGGAACTTTGTCCCCCCAAAGCAGGACTGTAGATCTGAGGAGAGAAAGGCTGATTCCCAATATTATAGTAAGTATTAAACGGGAAACCTTTGGAAAACCTTAAGGAAACACAAAAAAAAACCTGAAATAGAAAACACACTGATTTTATAATGTGCAAGTTTGCCATCTGAAAGTTGCTGGGACACTCTGACAGCAGCTGCAGCAATTTTTACAGGGGCATGGTGACATTTCCTTTTTCACATGGGTGAGCTCCACTCTTACAAATCATGTAGAGTTTGAAGAGACTTCTGAAGTAATCAGAATCACTCGGTGATTCTCAAAATGTTCCAATCTGAAATATCCTGTCGGCTAAAAGAGGCGTTTAATCCATGTTTGATGCTCTCTTTGGGAGTCAGCTGTCTGTGTTTGGCTAGCCAGAACAGATGAGCAAACTTGAGCTTCTAATTAAGTTAGTTTGAGTCTAGTTTAAATGATTATTACTTCCAGGGCACTTTCCTTTAAATTTTCTCTTTTTTTCCATTTTCACTTAGCTGTCATCACTTAATACTTAACAAAGGAAGCAGATGTTTCAGAAGGCCAAAAAAGGACTTCAAGGTGGCAAAAATGACCATAAAAAGTTGCAAACTGACTACACAGAGGAAAAACTACTATAAAGAGTCACAAAAAGAGCACAAAGTCATGCAAAATGCTCATAAAGAGACACAATGCAGGCATATAAATCCTGGACATGTTCTAGCTTCTTTTATGTGGCTGCTGTTTCCACTGATGTTAAAAAGAACACAAGAACATAAAAGACCTCCACCTTTTTCCACAGTCAAATTTGATTCAGTCAAATACAACAATGAATGTAATCAAACCTTTTCTTCCTCACACACTGCTGAGTGCCTCCAATATTAGCCTGTTACATACTATAAACCTGCTAAGCACTAGAAAAATGTGACTCATTTCTTCTTTTTCCCTCCCAGCTGTTTTATATTAGTCACATGTCAGAGTTGAGTGTTAATCTCTATTAGGAGATTCTTTTCTTAAATTATCCCTGGTAACATGGTCCTTTGCTCATCCAGAATAATACATGATTTCAGATATTCCACTTGAAATTCAGGCCAATTTAGTGAAAGCATTAAAGTAGCTTTTAGGAAAAGGATTTTCATTTTGGTTGGATTTGCATTCATTTTGAGAGGGAAGATTAAAGAAGCTGACACACAGCTGACACACGCAGATGACATGAGTAACTCAGCTCTGCAAGCAAATTAACAACAATCTGCAGCACTTTTGCTGCTGTGAGAGCACTTTCCATTACAGCTCATTCATGCTCCTGCACAGTGTTATCAACACTGTGTTATGATTGGATGAATTTGCCACATTTGTTCAGCTCTAGTTTTCCCCAAATTTCTACAACAGAGTTGAAGAGTGCAACATTAGCCAGACACTCTGAGTCACAATAGCCACATTAATGAGAAAAAAGAGGTTTAAATAAACCAGCATTGTCGTTTAACTTTTAAAGAGCAGAGAGTAGAGTCATACCTATTATGTCTGCAAAGCCAAAGCAGCCCTAGACTGGAAAAGATTTTGGACCACATGCTGGAACAGTGAAGGCAAAAGCAGAAATGGCCGATGCCATCTTGCACTGCTAGCATCATTTGCAACAATTTGAGTCTGTGCAGTAGTGACTGGGCAGGGGTTGGAGAGGCACGGTGTCCACCATTATCTGGACGGTTATGGGCTGTCTAATTCATCATTCATTGCTTAGCTAGCTAGCTACATATCAACCACTGGCTGTCTTCACCTGTTGCTGGTGAATGAGAATGAGTTCTAAAACCCAGAAATGAGTTATGAGCATTTTGCCACTTCCTGTTCCCTCATCTTGAAGATAATGTACACTATAATGCCAAAAGTATTCACTCACCCATCTAAATCATTGAATTTAGGTGTTACAATTACTTCCATGGTCACAGGTGTATAAAATCAAACACATAGGCATGCAGACTGCTTCTACAAACATTTGTGAAAGAATGGGTCGCTCTCAGGTCGAGCTCAGTGAATTCCAGTGTGGTACCATGATAGGATGCCACCTGTGCAACAAGTCCAGTTGTGAAATTTCCTCGCTACTAAATATTCCACAGTCAACTGTTAGTGGTATTATAACAAAGTGGAAGCGACTGGGAACGACAGCAACTCAGACATGAAGTGGTAGGCCAAGTAAAATCACAGAGTGGGGTCAGTGGATGCAGAGTCAATAGCTACAGACCTCCAAACTTCATGTGGCCTTCAGATTAGCTCAAGAACAGTGTGCAGAGAGCTTGATGGAATGGGTTTCTATGGCCGAGCAGTTGCATCCAAGCCTCACATTACCAAGTGCAACACAAAGCGTTGGATGCAGTGGACTCTAGAGCAGTGGAGACGTTCTCTGGAGTGACCAATCACGCTTCTCAGTCTGGGTTTGGCAGTTGCCAGGAGAACAGTACTTGACTGACTGCATTGTACCAAGTATAAAGTTTGGTGGAGCGGGGATTATGGTGTGGGGTTGTTTTTCAGGAGTTGTTCTCGGCCCCTTTGTTCCAGTGAAAAGAACTCTTAATGCTTCAGCATACCAAGACATTTTAGACAATTTCATGCTCCCAACTTTGTGGGAACAGTTTGGGGATGGTCCCTTCCTGTTC
>VUQS01028563.1:15903-28680 GCA_015108495.1 Heterochromis multidens | reverse complement strand
TCCACTGACAGTATACTGTTTATACTGTCTTTATACTAGACGCTACAAAGTTGGAATGAAGGTGGAATTCAGTGAATGAATCTAAGCATCATCAGCTTAAATTCAAATTCATCTCTGCTACACTTAAGGTAACCTAACTCTGACCATGAACACCACAGCCGCTGTGCACCAGTCACACATGGTAAATGGAATCATTCTTAAATAGCTTTTCTACTCTCTTGGAGCACTCAAAGCACTTTATACAACATGCCTCATTCACATCACAGTATGATAAAATAACCTGTTTATCCTGCACTAAACTGCAGAGTATTTTTATGCAACCTTTGAATAACACAGAGTTAGTATACCTCAGTTTGTTTTGCAGGACATTTCACAATATGAAAAAAACACAACTTCACATCAAATACAGATCCAATATCTGATTTTAAAAATGAGGACTTACATGTAAGCTTTAAATTTCCAGTTTAGCAAATACCACTGAGCAGTCCTTACCTTTAAGTATAACCTCTCTTCTCCCTCTCCGGTCCTGTCTTTCTTATCTTTTTCCATCTCTGAGTGAAGTTGGCTCTCATTCTTTTCTGTCCCTGGAAATGCAACAGCTGGACCTTTAGCTAGCAGACACAGTGTGAGACAAACTGCACACAAACAGTTTGTATGTTTGCTGATATTTGTTGAGCTGATAGAAACGTTGCATTTGAAATGACCTGACACTTAAAAAATGTTACTCCCTTTGTGCTCGCTCCTCTTCTGTAGAGCTAGCGTGATGTTGCGTGATCCACAACCGCAACTTATGGACATCTGCACCAAAAACGCTGTTCCGGACTGGTCCACTAAATTATGGATAAATTGTGTTTTTGCCTCTTTCATCCCTTTGTATGCAATAAGCCCTGGTTATGGATACACTAATAGGATTGTCTTTTATGTATTATTGTTCCCTTCATTTAGGCCCAAATCGGTTTGATTTTGAAGGCGTGCAGCGACGTGAAATAAAAACTACCCTCAAAATCCTTAAACAAAAAGTAGCGAGCCTGCTTTGAAAATGTAAGGAGTACAAAGTACAGATATTTGTGTTAAAATGTAGGGAGTAAAAGTAAAAAGTTGTCAGAAAAATAAATACTCAAGTAAAGTACAGATACTTGACAATTCTACTTAAGTACAGTACGCTCCTATGGTCAATTTACTAGACTAGATTTATTATGACAGGGAGTTCTGACATTGAAGGCAAGCCGAGTCCCCGACAAAGATAACTCCCGGGAATCTGGTGGCTGTGGCTCAGTGGACTGATGCTCCAGATTGCCCCAGAGTGTAAATGTATTCACAAATATTAGGAAGACAAAAAACACTTTAAGGTGCAGAATAAAAGTGCTGTATGAATGTGTGTGTGAATGGGTGGATGTGGCTAGTGGTAAGAGTAGCTCATGAGTAGCTGGCTAGAGATGAAGCAGATCCAACCTAACACATGGGGTGTTGGTTGGCTGGATTAGAGAGCAAGCTAGCAGGCAGCCGGCTAGCGGCCTAAGACTCAGGATCAGGCAGAGGGCTAGTGAGTAGTTGATTGAAAAGGAGCGGGAAGTGCCGGAATTAGGAAGCCCCCAAGCCATAGCACCCAGAGTACCCACTGCCAATGTCCCAGTGCTGAATATCACAGGACCCTCTCAGATGTTCCTTGTCCATGGTGCTTTGGAAGCATGAGGGCAACCCACATACCATTAAAGTCTACTTCTTTTCCACCTTCACATTTTTGTGAAAATGGTAACTTCAGTTCTATGTGCAGAAACCTGTTTTGTTTTGAAATTAGATTTTGTTTTCTCTTGCAGAGGGAAGGTGGTGATGGCGGCAATGCATCTGCAGGTGTGTGCATGTGTAAAGGGTGCTTGACGACATTGCTCTTACATTACCTTACTTCCTTTTTTCTATCAGCGAGGAGTGTAGCAGGGAGGAGGGTGAGGAACTTATCTGTGGGCTTTTTCATGCCACAGTGATCCCAAGTAATCTAATTCAGCCTTCCTCTTTCTCGCTTGTGTGCTTTTCTCATACTGGTGCATGCAGATTGCAAAAACCTTACGTGCTTGTGTGTATGTGTGGGTTTTCGGGTGGAGAAAAAAAGTCGACAGAGAAAGACAGTTAATGAGAGTTAATGAGTTCTGAATGTATCTCCATCTATTTGTGTTATGTGTTAAGTACTGCACCACTGGGGTGGCTGGAGTTGCTGTGCACCTTTGGTTATTGTCTGTGTAGAAAAGCAAAGAGAATTTGTGCAGTCTTGTGCTGAACCTAAATAAAATGAAAAAAAAAAAGAACGCCCAAAAAGAAATTTTTTAATTAATTTCTGATGATGAAAATGTTAGTATCAAAGGTATAGGCTGATCAGTGAACCCAAAATTTTTTTTATATACTGTATCCACACACTCAGACATGATAGCAGCTGCTTCACTGACTCACTGACAAGCCCTCTGAGCAGAATAGCAAATCAAGGTAAGGAAAAGGAAAATCAAGCCTTTCCATGCATATAGGCCACACACACACACACACACACACACACAGACACACACACAGTATATCATCTTGGTCATCTTTAATGCTTGTGTCTACAGGTTAAGCATATATACAATATTTGGTTAACTGAGATGCATTTTGTTGCTGTGATAAAAAGTTGTGTGATTTCTAGTGAGCAATGAAATCCTTCCTCCATGTACAATGAGCAGAGTGAAAATGGAGAGACTCGTGTGCAGGCTTGTAAACTCATTCACAGGCTTTATTTTACAAAAACAATAAAGGCAATACTGCCAAGAATACCTTGCACAACACCTAAATAGAATCAGATAATTCAAATAAAGATTTTATTTAAAGTGCGTTCACTGAGCAAATTATTTGCTTGGGTCTCTTTTTTACAAGCAGAGCCTTTGCAAAGTAATCATGCAAATCATCTTTGCAGTTTCTGTCACTAGAGGTAAGTCATATATTCCTAGAGTAAGGAAGGTGCACTGTTGATATATCAGTGACATGAAAAAAGGGTGTGAGAGAAACAACTCGAGCAGTACTGAAGCATTAAAAACACAGCTTCAATTATCCCAAGAATGGATCTGGGGTGAGGATGCCTTGTGTTCCTCTGAATCCAGGAACAGCCACCCACAGGCATCTATCATCTACACAGCTACAGGCAATACTTACAGAATAACAATGACACAACAGTCAGGTCTGTATCATGCAGATCAGAAGCACCGAATCAGAAACACAATCTTTGCTTTAGTAATCAGCACCAATGTGACAGTATGTCTTTCCCTTTTGTCAGCACAACTGATTTCACTCATTTATTCACTTGAACGCTCTTGATCTAAATCAGAAACAGTGCTCTCTGGGTCGCTGAGCAAAGCTACAAAGATGCATGAAATGCTCCTTGTATGAACTTTGATGAGGGATAATCTACACAACCGACTACCTGTGCCTCGCTGAGGGAGACACACAGCTCTAGGCTAACCCTCAGGCCAGAGCCAGCCTCGAGACTCCATCTAAGGCCTGCTGGGAGCTACAGATGCTCTCTTCTTGCCCTGCTCCTAAACACACTTTGTGGGCACAGGGCCTACATTATTGCCTCTGCTTTCTCTGTCTAAACAACAGTCATATACATGTCCTTTACCAAAGTGCTTGTTAATGTGTGGCTACATTCTATTATCTTATGTACTGATTTTCAGTTCTCAGGTTTATATATTGGATCACCATGCAATTGGTATTATGCTTTTATTATTGTCATTTTTTAAAGAACAAGACAGAACAATTATTTTGTAGCTCTTCCTTTGCTTGCTTCCAAAGAAAATTAAGTACTAAAGTTTGTTATTGAAACGTACATTGAACTTAAACCCATTTCATGTGTTGCATGAAAAAACCTGAAACAGGGAACTAGAAATACTGTTGTCGGATTCATGCAATTGATTAGAAAGTCCAATAATTCAGTGTGAAATGTAATGAAGCATCAAATATAAAGCTGCAAGAGAAAAAACAAACGCTTCAATAATACTGTTAATTTCCACCCCAGCTGAGGAGCAACTGTCTGTGACGCATTATTTGGAGCATCCCAGAGGGAAAAAAAATTCCTGCTCACTATAGCCTTTTTTTTTTCTGTCTCATTAGAAACAAATCATCTTCATATATATGGAGATTACTAATTTCTAACCTGTTTCTCCTAAACTTCCCCTTTGGAGAAATAAAGAGCAAAAAGAATAAAATCAGTCTCAGATTAATTATCCTGTCCAGTTTCAGAAAAACAGGAGAAGCACAAGAAAAACGGGGGGTAAAGCCTTGATTCGGATCAATGAAACAAATTTCTTATATTTCACAGGCCCATTTATAAACCAATCAAGTTTTCCTTTCGATCTCACCGTTATCTCAAAAGCTCATTATTACAGTCAAACATAAAGTGAGAGTGCAGTGAGAGAAAATGAGTATTTTTTAGGATTTTAAATAGGAATCACGCTGAGATGTGAAGAAGGCCATTCCTCAAAAGCTGAATTCAAGCAAACTCTCATATTGATGTTAAAATTCAGTTCTGTCATGTCTGAGAGCAATAGACTGGACAGAGAAAAGATTTTGAATAATTTTGCATGTTCTTTTCCTCTGGGATGGCAGCACTGATATAAACACACTATTATCAAAGGTACTTCAGGTTCAGCTAAATTAATGTCACTCCATATAATACAAATGTATTCTGCTTGCTGCACCAATATTTAATTAATGCTTTGAATCTAATCTAAAGAAAAATATGTAGAGAACATCTGACCCAATCATGAATACACCTACATCCTGGTCGCCCCTGGTTATAATTAATAGAGCAAAAATTCTCTGCCATTTTCACAGCAATGAATTTCTTTCTTGTTGTACAAACACATATGCAAATGTTGATTATTGGTGTGAATTTACAATATGGTGCTCCGTATTACCAGCAAGCACTACACGCATTCAGGGTAATGAGTCCAGCCATTTATATATTTGGGCAGTGCATTGAGCTGGAAGTGGCATCACTCACCATGGCCAGCGGCACGATGCCCGCCACATCCTCCTGAGCCAGGCGGATCTCTGTCTCCACCTCTTGAGTGGTGGCACGACTGGCCGGGTATTCCACCTGCCAGGCCATCCAGCGGCTGCCCATCGGCTCCGGGAAGCTTTCCATTTTCAGATCCACCTGGAGCACCCTCTGAACTCCCATCTCAGGCCTATCAGTGTGCAGAAAAAAAAAAGAGAGCGTGAGTGAATGGTTAAGCAGGTGGCCGGGGCGAGAGGCTAGAAAAAGAGTGTGTGTGGATGTCGCGGCTCATGTGTGTCGGCGAGTTCATTCAGCCCGGTTTCTGGTCTAATGACGACAAACGGTAAAGGCTGATGAATGTGTCTGAGGTTGATATCTATGACATTTTACCAGCTGAGATTCTCCAAAATGCCAAGTCCCTTTGTGTTTGACTCTCTGCTCAACCCTTTGCTTTGTGGAATATCATCCCACCTGCTCTATATTCCTCTCACACTTTACAGTAGGTGATGTGCAATGTAAACAGAACCTACGGTATAATCTCTCAGACGCTCCAAAGAGCAATTCAAAGGAATATTTCACCAAGAGTAACCCCCACTAAGTTGTTGATGGCTGGGTTTGTCACCGGTGCCCTTGTTTGCCTTGGAGAAGTGTAAATATACGGCATGCTTCAGCTCGATCTACAGTAGGCCTGAATTAAGTCAGACAAATGGAGACCGTTGCTAATAAAATTTCCCATGCCACCATAAGTCTCTGGTGCTCACGGTTTAAATATAGCCCCGAGGCAGGAAAGGTCAACATTACACGGGAGCCGGAGGAGATGGGAAATGGCACAAGATCTGTTAGCCACATCTTGCGTGTCAAATGGCAGGACTCGGGCCCAATAAATTTCATGCACGGTCTCTGTGGCACACCAGCGCAAAACAGCATCATGTAATTTGAGCATGGTGTGGGGGAGAGACAGAGAAAAGCAGGAGTGAATAAATTCACATGGTTCTTTGTTTGGAGAAAAGGGCCTGTGTGTACACAACATGTGGGAAATAGTGTCAGGCATGAAGCAGAAAAAAATAGAACCTTATCCCAAACAAATAATACAACACCATAAAGAGAGATGATAAATTTAACTCTTGAAAAGACACCACACGCAAATGTATGACATCCTAAATTATGAATAGGAGACTAAAAACAGTGGCAAAATAAATAATAGAAATATTCAGAGAGGACACATCTTTCACATCCTTCTCATATTCTTGAGTCTGACATTGAAAGAATGAAAGATTTGTCACGCAGCAGAGCACAACAACCCAATTTTTACATCCAACAGAGGTGTGTATAAATAATTAAGATGACAACCAAATAACTTGTGTCACATTTCATATTATTGTTCTAATCAGAGTAGCAACTCGCTGAAAACATAGTACGACAGCACGGACTTACATAACCGCTCCACATCACTGTCGAAAAAGACAGATACTAATATCTGTTTAAAGACGAGCAAAGCCACAAATTTCAGCAGGCGAAGAAAGTCAACAGATGATGCACTAAACGTCCCGAAATAAAGTGCTTCAGTGTCACACAAAACCCGTGTCAGTCATCTGTCCAAATGGCCTACTTTTCTTAGAACAGGCAGATTTTTCACTGCACATGGGTTATTCTGGAAAAACATCACACACTTTAGGCAGGCAACAAGAAAGGCAGGCAAAAGAATGAAAGAGACTGCACAGCAGAAAGGTCTGATTATACTTTACATACACTGCCGGGTATGGGGAAAGAGCACACACCCTCACAAAGTCAAAGTGCCTCCAGAAAAAACAGACACAGTGTATTATTAGTTTTTTTTCTCTCTCCTTGCAACATGTCAATTATTTCCCTTCTTGCATGATTGACTTGGCAGAGTTTAATAGCTGCTGTAAATGCTATGACTTTTATGAGTTTTTCATATTTCTCCTTATAATAACAGTGTCAACAAAATATTGAGGTTATAAGACTGTACAGTGTACAAATAGGGCTCTAATTTTAGGATGCAGACATGCTGCTAATTTTGCAGTTTTGTGAGAGAAATATGCACCTTCAAAAGAAGACAGCAAATGACAGCAATACATTAAAAAGTGCAAGTGAAGAATAAGCACAAACATCGGAATGCACACTATTAGTCACAACTTTGGCCTTTATTTGACCTCACCTTTTCAGGGGAGTGATGGAAATAAGTGTAGCCAGAAGACTACCCTCTATTTTACTAGGAAAATGGGAAATAGGTGCAGCGATTTAATGAAACATGTGCAAACATACATGGAAATACAGTATATAAGCAAAAACTGAGTTTGTAATTTTCTAACAAGCTTGAAAGTCAATATTTGGTATGACCACCTTTATTCTTCAACACAGCCTGAACTTTCTTAGGCAGCTTTCTTGTAATTTCTTTAAGTAGTCTTCAGGAATAGTTCTCCAGGCTTCGTAAAGGACATTCAAAGCTCTTCTTTGGATGTTGGCTGCCTTTTGTTCTGTTCTCTGTCAAGATGATCCCACACTGCTTCAATAATGTTGGGAGGCCAATCCATGACTGATAGAGTTCCACTGTGGGTTTCTCTATCCAGGTATGCTTTTACTGCATTGGCAGTGTGTTTGGGATCATTGTCATGCTGAAAAATGAATGCCAATCAGATGGTTTTGCATGGTGAATCAAAATCTGACTGTGCTTTTCTGCATTCATAATTCCATCAATTTTGACAAGATCCCCAACACCACTGGTTAAAATGCAGCTCCAAACCATGACAGAGTGTTTTACAGATGCCTATAGACACTCACTGTTGTACCTCTCTCCTGATCTCCTCCATACATAATGATGACAACTTGAACTAAAATTTTAAATTTGGATTTATCACTCCATAAGACCTGTTGCCAATGATCTTCTCCCTGCTTCTGGCTTCTTGACAGCCACCCTTCCACTGAGAACATTTCTGATGAGTGAATAGTAGATGGATCAGCTGAAGAGCCAGATGCATCTCTCAGGTCCTGTGTCAGGTCTTCGCTGGATTTTCCCCCCTATTTCTAAAGGACACGACTTTCAGATGCTATTCACTTGCTGTAGATAGTTTTTTAGGTCTGCCACTTCATCTTTGTCCTCCACTTGTCCAGTCTCCTGGTTTTTAAAGGACATTTTCCTTTTTAAGTTAAATGAAATTATGGAAGTCCCATTTACAGATTTTAGCATTCTGGCCACTGCCATGTTGGTTTTCTTGGAGCCAAAAGTGACCATATATGAAAGAGTGGAGGGCAAAGCTGTCAGCTAATGCCAATAAATTTTGCTAGCAAGCTGTATCCATAGACTGTATGTGTACATCACAAAGACACTAATTGCATACTAACTAACTAATTAATGTTAAGTAACATGCTAGAATATCCCTCAAAAGGACTTGAGCACCAGCTTTTTAGATAAGCTGTTAGTACAAATAATCACACAAGTCATACCATTTGTCAAGTAATTGGACTAAAATGCTCCTGAAAGCACCAACACCACAAACATGGTTGAGCGATCCAGTTCAGTGACTCGGGATACCAGAGGTAAACCCTAGCACAAATCTATCAGCCTAGTTGGCACCCACCTATCACTTCATACATTATTCTTAAAAATAAAAACTGTAAGGCTTAAAAACATCCTAAAAGGCTTAGTTATAAAGAAAGTTCAGCCCATACAGTTGTTATAATGGACAGCTACAGAGATCACAAAATGTACCAGGCTGTAAACTGGCTTATCTCTGTTTGAAATGTTGGATATTTTAGCATGTGAGTCCACGGGGATTGGCTTGCTTTTGGACCTGAAGAACTGCATTTTTTTTTTCTTCTCTCAATTCATTTTTCAGCCCCAGAGTTTGTAGTTTGAGACCTACAGGAAAGTTTAGCTGACACAAGATGAGTAATGTGCTATTCCTGTCTACAGCATCGATGCTCAAGCAAGTCCTGCAAGGAAGAGTCATCATAAGGAAACTTTACATGTAACCTTAACGGAAATGACAATATCTAAAATACCGTGGCAGATGACTGCCCCTCCCTGAGCCTGGTTCTACCGGAGGTTTCTTCCTGTTAAAAGGGTGTTTTTCCTTCCCACTGTCGCCAAGTGCTTCCTCATACGGGGTTGTCAGATTGTTGGGGTTTTCTCTGTATTATTGTAGGGTCTTTACCTTACAAAATAAAGCGCGTTGAGGCAACTGTTGTTGTGATTTGGCGCTATATAAATAACATTGAATTGAAATTATACATCTTGATAAGCTAAAGCTTCATTTTAGAAGCATGATTTGAACAGATGAATTAAACATTTTAGTTAAAATTTTAAGTTGAATTGAGCTTTTGACCACAATCAACAGGCATATTTTTAGGAGACAAAATAAGAATGTCAAATGCTCCATGGGGGTCAGTATGTTCTACTTTGAGGCTGTGTATGGATTAATGCTATTTTGCAGGCTTTACATCAGCACATAAACCAACATTACTGGCCTGAAAACCTAGCTTCTGCTGACAGTAGGCCATATTAAGGACAACAACATAAATAAAGGGAAAACTCAGTTCTTCTTCTGCCACTTCTGCGTGAAAACTTGCACCACCTTATGGCTGAAACTGTGCAGTCCATATCCAAATGCACTGTAGATTCAAGACTACTTGTGAATTACTTATGAATACATCTTAAATCATTAATTGACAGTTGACCATATGTATGTAATAAAATGAATTAAACTAAGAAATAAATTGTGGGGTCTCTTATATCCAACAATATTTAACAGAGCAATATCAGCAATAATAAAAATGTATGGACCTGTGCATTACAACATCTGTTGTCCCCTTACATTAAAGGAAGAATGGATGCGTATGTGACACTGAAGAGAGGTTTCAACAACAATAAGCTACAATAATCCAAAGCACACCTCTATGATAAACTACAAGCTTTTAGAGTAGCTCTCACTGTCCTCTGAGCATCACTGATTATCTCTGATAAATGGTATGTCTATGAATGTAATTAAGTGACCTGCGAGAAAGAATGGGTACAAATTTTTTACATCAATATGTGAATGACTCTTAACATTTGAAAAATGGCTAATTTATAATGCGTTTGTGCATGTAATTGCAAAAATCAACCATGTGTAATTGCCCATGTCTGTCCAAACCTCTGCATACCAGTGCTTGTTTTTTTAATGATGACTCTTAAAAACCAAAGCTGCTGCTCATATACCTTGCTAACCAATAAACTGTAAAACAGATGGCAAAAAGAAGGAAGAATAAACACATGTTTTTGACTCTTAAAGTCACATAGCAGGCCTGGCACCAGTCCACTTGTGACTGTCCTCTGTACTTGACCCCCATTGACACACATCATAAAATGAAACCTGACAGAAACATCAGTGCAAGGGTGAATGTGGTCACAGTTGTTGAGTCAGTGACATCAACCATATACACCAGCATGCCATCCTGAGGTGACCTCCTTTCTCCAAGTCTGCTAATCACATGGCTCGCTGGGGGAAACTGTTCATTTCTCTGTCACTTCCAGCATGGGGTCTAATTCAATTAGCAACAAAAGGGGCTATGGATGCTTGCCACACAGCTGGCCTCAGTCTGATAATTATCTGTAAACTAGCCATGGTTTGACTAAATCTGAGACCAGACAAACGACCAGAGGGCAGCCAAAAGCAAGAGAGAGATAACAGGCCCAAAAGTTGGAAGCAGCTGGCCCTTTGGTTTTAGGGACTGGACTGGAGAGGAAATCAGACTTGACAAGGTGCTGCCGGTGACGGCTGACAACCAACTCACTGAGAATAGCACAGAGATCTCTGAGAGGATGCTGTTTGGGCACATTCAGGTTGCCCATAAATCACAATGACACCAGCAGATCTGTCAGACACGCACAATGAAACATAAGTGAATACCTTAGCATCATAATGTGTTTAAAATGCTATATGTAGCTTGGGAATGCATCAAAATGACAATGTAAAGTCAATCATTGCCGTAAACGGATGTGATTATGATAACGGTAACCTTTCACATGATTTGTATGCCTACTGGTATCCCTACAGGTTAAAGAAATGCAGATTACCTTTACTTTTCTAAAGTTTTCCACTGCCGTGTGCTATATACCATCCATCAGCTTCGTCATACCCACCCATATATATCGGCTTATCCTTTAGACTGTCATGGAGTGCTAGAACTGATTCCAGCTTACATTGGGTTAGAGGCAGGGTACACCTCAGGCAGGCTCATCACCAGTCACTCACTGAGCTGACACTTAAAGACAGCAAATCATGCTCACATTCACACCTGCAAACCCCCTCTAAGATATGGGTTTGCATGTCTTAGGAGGGGACTTTTTAAATTTTTCTTTATAAATGCATAAATTCACAATATGCAGTAGTTGTACATATAAGGCTAGGAGTCAGTTAACTCCCAGTTAGAGTTAGAAACCCCCTGTAAAACCTCTTTAGTTTCTGTATTATTTAAGCACATTAGAAATGTGGGTTGATGGAGTTTGGTGACTCACTGCTGAGTCTAGACAATGTCTATTACATTACATTTAATAGACAAATAAAGGAGTAATATCAGCCTTCAGATAACTCTAAGATAAACAAATTTGGCTATTTTTCACATTCTCAAGCTACTGCTGCAATCTAAAAAGCAACTAGCATCTAAAATGGCCTCTAAACACTCTTAAAAGAGTATGTTCAGTTTACTGCCATGTATCACAATGAAAGGAAGAAAATTCTCATGACTGAGAAATGTTATTTCTTTTAAAAAAAGCTTTAGATGACAAACCATTAACCCAAATTCATTCATTTTCTGCCAGTAAAGTAAGTTAATTAGCTCATAGTCACAGCTCTGTTTTGCAAATATAAACAGAACAAATTACCAAGGTGCAGCAAGTAGGTTTAAGGTTTACACAAATACCTAATATGTTTAGCTGATATTCTTCCATATGCCCTTTCAAAACGTGTTATCAACAGACTCAAACTTCTGTCCTTTAACTTCTGTCTTCACTAATTACACAGTCTAAAAAGCTCTTTGCACAGGTTATGCAGCTCAATCTTATCTTGTTAGCAGCATGCTAGAGAGCTATTGAATTCAGGCTGCGAGAAGGTTAAAGAAAGATAGATTTAAATGTCAAAATGAATAAAAAGACACAGGACAAAGTTATTGGAAGAATTTCCTTTTTAGCAGATATCTCTAGAGAAGGAGCTATAATTGAAAGTCCTTCTATTGTGCCATTATCAAACTCACTGTGTCATTGTGACACTCCTTGTTTAATCTCCTTCTGATGTGATAGGATCATTGTGTCCACTGCCTCGTGGGATTTCGAGAATAAGAGAGAGAGATAGACAGGGAGCTTTTGTGGAATAAGTAAAGTGACATTTTCAGGTCCAATTTCTTCATTTCTTCAACTTGTAGGTCAAGTATACTTAGACATCCTGTCGTATTATAGTAACACTAGAATAACATCATCACGCCTGGCAAAACATTTGTAGTTAAAGCGAGACTCTTCTTTTCTAACTGTATGGCATGTGATGCACAGTGTAAGGTGTAAACTACACCACAAAGGTTCACAATAAACATCAGCAGAGAAACTGAAGAAACATTGCTGATATACTGCAACAAGGGCTGTTGAACAGAATGTCAGAATGAATATGCATTATGCAGGCTGATGGGACCAGAGGAGATGCTGTCCAGAACAGTCTGAGACAGCGTCTGTGTGTGTGTGTGTGTGTGTGTGTGTGTGTGTGTGTGTGTGT
>VUQS01028563.1:0-15883 GCA_015108495.1 Heterochromis multidens | reverse complement strand
CTAAACTTCTTGTGGGTGAAAATAATGAAATTTGTGGCTTCAGTGGTGCTTGAAAACAGCACCCCGAATCTCTGCTGTTCTCATGCTCCGTCACCTGGAACAGCAATAAACCAGTCAGCAGAATGAAGCTAGGACACACACATACCCTCACTCACGCAAACACACACAAACACACACAAACACACACAAACACACACAAATAGTTGTGCATATAAGTATGTGCAAACGCAGTACATGCTCTGC
Organism: Heterochromis multidens; assembly: GCA_015108495.1. Lineage (NCBI taxonomy): Eukaryota > Metazoa > Chordata > Actinopteri > Cichliformes > Cichlidae > Heterochromis > Heterochromis multidens. The sequence goes on along the minus strand of VUQS01028563.1, from coordinate 15,640 downwards.
ACCAGTGCATCAGTGTAGGAATCTGTGACTGAACACACACACACACACACACACACACACACACACACACACACACACACACACAAATAGACAAACACTCCGCACTTAATCGCTCATGCTGATAACGTTTTCTAAAGCCAAACATCTAAATCTAAACATACAGTATACAACAACAGTATGCAACGCACATTCTTAACTATTGTCCCTGGATCTGTTATATAATAATGACTGCTACATGTTTGCATCTTCACAAAAGCTTCTGCAACAAGCAAAAACTACAGTGTGTTAAGTGTGTGACGATTACATATATCCATTTATTTTGAACAGTATTGTGTTAACAAAATATTACAAATAATAATTATAACCATCTGCTACTAGGAGTTCCTTGTCTCTGTAAGAGGGCAAAAATATTTAAAACCCATACATTTTATCAGAGCTTGACTTCAATGCTATAACTTACAAGTTCTAGTCATATCAGTGAAACTACCCTGTGTCCTCAGATATCTTGTTTGCCTGATCAATAATCCAACATCAGTACCTGATTTCCTCTTCACAAATAAATAAAAACAAACACCCATATGACAAGCTGAGAGTGTAGGGTCTGTTGTTTAAAGGGGACTTATTATCCACCAATCCTCTTAACTTACACATAACACATCCATTTTAGGGTTGCAGGGGGCTGGAGTCTATCTGACTGTTGCAGGGCAAGGGTAAACCCTAAACAGATCATCAGTCCCTCAAAGAGCTAACACAAACACAACACGATCTCACATCAAGTTTAGAATCAATAGTTAAACTAATCTAAGCTAATAGTGTAACCATGTCTTTGGACTGAGGGGGAACATGCAAACTCCACAGAGAAATAAACCCCAGCCAACCATGGGTGTACACATAGCACCACTGTGCAAGGGTTAGCCCAACAGAAGAAAGTTGGCTTAGAGGAAAGGGGAAAAGGAGCCAAACTGGCCTGTTTCAGACAGAGGATGAACTGAGGGGCTGTACCAAAGCCCAGTATAAGATGTGAACTATGAATCATGCAAAGCTATTCTGGTTGAATCCAAGAATAAAAATACAGAGTTGGAAATGAGCACGTTAGGGCCCCTGTTTATATAGTATAACTTCAATGAGTGATTATCAAAATAGGTGCAGATTATTTTTCTCTCAATTGAATAATCAAATTGTTCCTATCAGTTTAACCTATACTAGATTTTATTGACTGCTTGGGTTTCTGCATTATTGTGATCCATGTGGGTAGACTTGTTATTAATGTATGGATTATGAGTCTGCTTAAAATCATCTTGCCAAATTATGGTTACTTATGAAAATGGCCTTCTGGTGCTATTATTTTAGAGTGACAATCGATAAAATTACTGATACTACTGTGGCTGAAGAATATATACAGTCATGTGAAAAAGCTCACCAGCAAATCAAGAAAAGAATCAAGGTGTTACAATGACTGAGTCAAAGTCCAGACCTCAACATGACTAAAATGCTTTGGTGGGATCTTAAGAGAGCTGTGCATAAACGAATGCCCACAAACCTCAATGAACTGAAGCAACACTGTAAAGAAGAGTGGGCCAAAATTCCTCCTCAACTATTTGAGAGATTGAAAAAGTCATACAGAAAATGATTACTTCAAGTTATTGCTGCTAAAGGTGGCTCTACATGCTACTGAATCAAAGGGTGTTTCAAGTAGTTTTTCATATGACTGCATAGAGTCCTGTGAAAACTTTCTTTTTCACATGACTGTAGATTGGTTATGTGACCATAAATTACAAAAAAAAGGCCTTAAAGTCATTATTTTTGACATTTATTCTGTATTAGGTTGCTGATTTTGCTCATTAAATCGGTCACATAAAATATGGAAAACAGACAGGAGGAAAAAGATGGAAGAAAAGATGGACAGACGCACAAATATTTGGTTTGCCAACAATAACAGCACATAAATAGCCTGCCTAATTTCTCTAAGCTGTAGGTGAATTTAATTTATTAGTCTGCAGGGAGCCCATTAGAAGTGATTTACCCCAGGCTAATTCCAACGAGCATCCACCTCAGAGGTCAGAGCCTCTTTTAAGGCCTGATTTCTGAGAAAGGACTCCGATGATCCCAGCATGAAGCCCAATCTCTCTGCTGAGGGAGCCCTAACCAGAGCCCAGTCACATTTTCGCTGCCCTCTGATTAGCCTCTCTGCAATCAAACCAAATTACTCCGTGCCTGAATGTACTGTAGTCATGGATACATTCAAAAGCCAAAATGTCAGCGCAGACAAAAGCTAAAACTACACAGCTTCAATTTGGCAAGTTAAGAGAACAGACAGTGTTTATGGACTGGAGTCTCCATGGATACTTATTATTAATATAATATTTATTATTAGAGTTTGAGTGTACAGGTAGAGGGCTACACTGAAGGAACAGCTCAGTCTCATATTAACGTGTGTAAAGGCTAAATTGGGCCACAGTGTAAAAATATGTTTTTCCCAATAAAGGCTTGAAAATAACAAACTGTCTAGATTTTTTTTCTTTTTCTGATTAAATTGTGTCCGTGTCACATGATGGTCAAGCTTCTTTCTGTGAAAACAGGAAAAAAAAAAGAGATAGTATTATTCTAGCTGGAAAATGCAATAGATTTAGTGTTGAAATGGATTTTAATAACATCTCTAGCAAGAAATTTGCTTTTCCTTTATACAATCCCCATTTAGTAAATGTGTGTAATCTCGACAGTAAATTGTTTCATACCACGAATACCACATCATTCCCTGCTCATGCCGTATCGCTGTGGTATGAAAAGATAGAGCAGAGCAGCCCAGATGACATTTACTGAGCAACTTGCTCAAATTGCTCCCTCAGGTGCTTCCAGACTAGCTGGGAGAATGTATACAGAGTCTGGTTGCAAAATAATGATTATCTCTTGGGTTTTCATTCTAATTTTTTGAGAAAGCCAACAATATTTCTAGATTTGTTTTTCATTTGACAGTAAAAAACATAAAGAGACTTTTGCACAGACACTTTATTTCAGTATAAAATGACTGCTAGATGGCTAAAACAATGACCAATAAGATTTACTACAGTATTCAAGAAGTTTTTGACTGAAATAACATTATCAAACAGTTAAATAAAAGAACACAAGTAACATAACAGACCAGATAACTGGGGCACACAGTGTGACACAACTTGGCTACACGGTGCAAAGATAATAATTCAGTTAACATGCAAGGGATGCAACAACAGGAAATGTTGCATTCCACCAATTTTACATAGGCATTTACTGAAGATTTACTCATAATAACAAATATTTCTTGCAAGCAATGCTATTGAAATTTTGAATTCTTCAATACACACAGACACACATACACACACACACACACACATATATATCTGTGTGTGTGTGTGTGTGTGTGTCTGTGTGTATTGAAGAATTCAAAATTTCAATAACATTATTTTTCCCCCAGTCAAATACGCTTTGCATTTGAGGGCAGGAAGTGGGGGTTGAGCAGTAGTGGGGAAGAAGTATAGAAGAAAAGCATCCTCAGACACCTATACCCAGCAGACCTTTTCAATTCAGCCTCGTCCAGACTAGAAAAGAGAGATAGTGACAGGAGGAGAAAAAGGTGTAAACTCCCCCCAAAACACTGTCAAATAAAGGGAAGATAAGAATGACTATAATAGTGATAAATGTCACCAAGGTGTAGCTGGCTCTCTGGCTTTGGAGGTTCATGGTTATGCAGTGATATATTCTATGCGGTGGCCACAAGAGCATTGGATTCAGATAGAATAGGAAATAACAGTACAAGAATATAGACAATCGAAGATATAGAGTAGAAACAAAGTGTATTCATGTAATGATTGAAAATACATGTGCAAAGCCACCTCATTGTGGAAAAAAACAATAAATATATCACTTGTTTTTATTTCACTTCCGATTGATCTTTTTCTTTAAATCTGCACATTGCATGAATCGCTGTGGCAGAGGAGAGTGAAAAGTGGGTTATGTGTTAAAAGGTGAACAAACTGACATTTGCAATGAGTCATTTAAAAAAAAAAAAATCAAGACTCACATTCAAGAAAAGAACACCAAATTCAAAGCACCTTTCTTTCCTTTTACCTGACAGAAACTTTTCTGCAGTTGGTGAGTGCTCTTTCCATCATCACCACGACTTGAGCTATAAAAATCCATCTGTACTGAGTGCCTGCTGACAGGAACCCCTGGTACCCAACATTAACTTGTCAATATGACATTCAAAATATTTCCAGTTTTACATTTAATAAAATTTTAACACCAAGCTTCCACTGAATGTTTGGATATCTGTGGGACATTTGCGCCTGCATATGGATGCACTCGTGTGTATTTACATGTGTGTGCAGCCAAGATTCCTCTGTCTCAACCATGTCGAAGTGCCTCCTACACGAAGGCTGCAATGAATGGCTGGCGATACAATCGTATGAGTCGGAGCATCACTCATGTTGCTATAATTTCCTCCAAGATACTAAACCAATAGCTTTGATTTATGGTGTGTCAACTGACATTCATTTATACCTCTCTATACTGGCAGAACAAAAATAGAGGAAATACCGACATGGGGCTGTTAAAAGAAACTCTCTGTTTTAAAAGTTGTTAGGGGATATGGAATAAATAAAACATGGTGGTAATAGTCTTATAAAATTGACGACAAGAAGCATAAATCCTTTAACACATCTCTATTTTGGCACACAAATGCCTCTTGAGTACAATCCACACATTCATGCCATAAAATAATGTCCTTCATTAAGAAGACATGGATGCTAAAATAAATTACAGAAAGCTTTTCCTCTATGGTGAAAACAGTCATTTTATCTGTCTGACAATTATTTTTAGGAAATGAACCTGGAAATTTAAAACAATGAGGTAAATGCACTGCTGCATTCAGCTTCTTTTTCACATCTTTCTCATTAATTAAACAATTAAATAAAGTACTGCACACAGGTTTACCATTGCATAACATTGGTAGACTCACAGTGAATAGGACGGTCTCTTTCTTTCTTTCTTTCTTTTTGGAGAAACTATCAAAATGCAGTACAAACCAGATTTACTGTCTTATTAAATACACTCTTTGAACACTCCTGCTGTTAGTTTACTCTGAGGTATAGGTTCAATAGTCTTTTGTGCTTAGGAAGGTCCTTAACTAACTGAAGTGACCTGGAAGTATCTAAGTGACAACCATGGATAATCATGGTGAGGTTAACCTTTGTGCATTAGCTGTATTGCGGCAATACCACCCTTTAATTCATTTTACTTCAATGAAAGATGCTGAAAGCCTTGCCTCTAAGACAAAAGTTAAAATCTAAATGATTTCTTCAGAAAGAAGAATGAATGAGTTGACAGCATACTGACCAATCTCAATACAACCATTTTTTTCCTCCACTGTGTGTATGGTAACATTTATTGCTTTTTTAAAAAAAAAGAAAATTCAACCTTGGTTTACTTTTATACAGCCTGCATGAACACACCGGGAAAAGCATCAGAGATGCGATTTTTGTAGTGCATCTTTGGCCCAGTGTAGTTTCACCACAGTGCACCCTCGTCAGCAACATCCATTTCCTAAGTTCTCAAATCTGAAGTCCGCAACCTGAGATTCAGGCATTCAGTGTTTCATGCTAGTAGTAACTAACAAACTACACATGCAAGGTTTTTACTTTCAGACTTGTATTCCTCTGAGTGAGCTGATCCAAATGACATGGTTTATCAGATTCCATGAACCCCCCCTCTGGAGACAAATATACAACTTTCAGTAAAGATACTCAAGTGTTTTAAAAATTTTTGCAGCCCCCTTGGAATTATTTTCTCCTCTTGTAAATCTGTAATCTATATTGTTTGGCATTTATTTCCATTTTCAATTTTCTTAATACTGCTTCTCGACTGCTTAGTGTCTGTGGGATGCCCAGATGGCCCAGGAATTAGGCCACTAACCATGAAGTCCAGTGTTGCTGGTTCACATCTGTCTGAGACCCTTGCATGTCACTTCTCTCTGTCTCTCCTCCTTGAGCTATCCAGTAAAGACTTAAAATGCCAAGAGAGTTCCAAAATTATTACACATATACTCTAAAAAGCTGTTTTACAATCTAGTGTGTTGTTCTAGCCGACAGGAAAGAAATACTTCTGGAAATGTAGTTTCCATTGATCTTATTCTCAAGGGGTACATGCAAAAAGATTGGGCTGTTATATTTCAAACAACCTACAGTGCTTAAATTAAAACCCACTTTTAATAAGCATCAGATTCCCTTTAATTTAATCACTTATTCTTTAGCCCTTTCTAACATCGACACAGACAAAAGGGCTGAGTACTATTAATTATACAATTATAATGAAGCACAGATGCAAACTGAGGGCTTCTGGCTTGTGTGCATCAAACCCAATAAGGGGATCATATTTCTAATTATCTTAACAGTGTTCTGCTGCATTCAGCTGCTAAAAAAATTCAACTCCCACACATACACACACTCACTCACTGCTTTCTTTCTCTGCTTGCTAAGCTGCCTCTGTAAGTCATGCAAACTGTGAGACATAATATGTAAAAATTAGGAATTCAGCTTGTACCATACCTAACTGCCATATGTGGCCTTGATTTGGACACGGAAGGTTTTTTTTTTATCATTGCCTTTTTTTTTTTGCCTTTTCTTAAATCATGTAAAAACAAAAATTTTGTTGCAGTTTTTAACATAAAAATGCAGTATTTTATACATTTTAACAGCGTGACAATATGGTAAATGGAGTGATTCTTATATAGCGCTTTTCTACTCTACCGGAGCACTCAAAGCGCTTTATACAACATGCCTCATTCACCCATTCATACAAGCACTTTTTGTATGCTTAAGTGCTTTCTATCTAACATACTCCGATGGATACATCAGAGAGCAACTTGCGGTTAGTATCCGGCCCAAGGATATTTGCTGTGTGCAAGAAAGTTGTGACATCATATTGCCAGCCTGCCAGGCAAGTTCTAACTAGTTTGTTTTGGGTGGCATAAAGAGGGAAGGACAGTGAATGTAAAAGGCAGTAGACTGTCAGAAGGGAAATATTCTTTCATTACATTTGTTTCTTAAATTGCTCCAGGGGCACAGTCAGTGTGTTAGCCTGAGCTAAAGCAGTGGCATATCAACTCCCAGACAACAAAAGCTCATCCTGGAGTTAATGAAATGCTCCATTCCACCAATGTCTAATCAAAACCAAATGCTTTTCTGCAGTGCAGCATCATTAGAGTCCATCAGCTGAAGTAGGCTCCGTAGTGTAATGGATCCCTAATGATGGCAGTCATCATCACCGGTGACCTCAGACCTTACTGCATCAGACATCAGTTCTCAGTCAGTTACACTCTATATCTGTCTAATTCATAGGAAAGCTATCTAAATGGCAAATTGCAATATAATAAATTGCTACTTGTCCTGATAGTCAAACTCAATTTTCCCCGCATCTAAACGCTCATCTCAACAGACATTAACCATTGGGAACGACCACCAAAGCTCCTGACAACTCGTCCACACACACGTACATACATACACACACACACACACACACACACACGTACACACACACACATACACACACAGACACATACACACATACATATACACACTAGGGGGCAGCAGATACTGAGCCCTGGGGTGATGATACATGTGTTTGTGCAGTTAAACTGAGACCTTCCCCCCTTACAGGCTTCCCCTGGTTGATCTGTGGGCGACATCATGTGACCGTCCGGGCCTGCACCAACACCTGCAGGTGCTCTGACACTGACAGTGCCTGTCCTTCCTGGGAAAGTCCTTAAAAACCCACCAAACCTTTCAGCTCTGCCACTGTTGGCATGGCAACAGAACCTGGAGAGCACACAAGAGTCATTGACCAGAGAGGCCCAGACTATCAGATCAATGATACCCTATTGCAACCTAGGGACCCACCCCACCCCCAAAGCTTGTGTGTGCAAGGTTAAGCTCCCGCTCTGTGAAACATGAAAAAGTGTGTCAGAGAAAGAGAGGCTGAAAGAATCAGCTCAATATCATATCACAGCATGTGTTTTGCAAACAGGTCAGCGGTCGATAAGGACAGCAGGGCCAGATGTTGAATTTGCTGTAACACCAGAGCGAGATAAGTGGCAGCATCTTATGAAAAAAACAGATCTAAATGGGGGGATTTCGACCCCACTGAACTACAGCCGAGACCTTTTAAATCTATGCAAAGAATTATGCATGAGCGAGAACACGCACAGACCTAGTCGCATTAACTAATCTGTGAACACCAAACATATGTGTGCACTTTTGCAAGGATATGCTCACATATCTCTTAAATGTACAAGTTGCAGAAACACAAACATAAATGTGTAAACTCAACTGCTTTGTTTGTGATAATTACAGTGTCGCTGAGGAAGTGATGCGGAGGCTGCATGAGTGTGATTGCGTTAAGTCTTAATGTAGTGTCTAATGGATGTGAGAGGTCACAGTTGGTGATGAAGAGTCAACTCCTGCGCATATCCTCCCATCTCAAAAGTCCATGAGAGATCAATTAAGAGACTTGCATAATTTTGACACTCATTTACTGACTGTACTCTTCACATCCTACTACTATAACTAGGCAAACATTTTTTTGAAACTTAGTCACAAGTACAAATAAAAAACTATATAAATCATCAGTCTAATTATACATTAATATTAGTTTAGGCTCAAGGTCCCATGAGAGCTCTTTTGCCAGCAGAGGTCGGGGGATGGAGACACAAAGTTGAGGACTTAATTTTTAAGTTTTCTGTGAATGTAACTTAAAATCTAAAGTGAAATGTGAAATGCAGAGCAAAATGTCTTAGGGGGCAGGAGCAGAGTATCAAGGGAGGATCAGGTGAGCCTTAGAATAAAAGCCGTGGAGATAGCTGGGCTTCAGAGTGAGAGGTTTTAGAGGTGAAGGGCGTGTCGAGGAAACAGATTGCTACTGTACCTGCAAAGCGCACATTGTTCTTGTTAAACTAAAGATCAATTTCCTTTTAGCATACATTAGCTTTTGTGGACACATGGCATTCGGACTAGTGTTCAAATGTGAGTTTCAAACAAATGCTCTCCTTAGATCTTACTGCAAATCAATAATTGATTATGTACGTCAATAAATATATGTTGTGCTTGTCGAAAGGTCCCTCACTGGTCGAAAAAGGTCAGTTTAGGCCTACTTTAAGAGATGTAACAAGGATTTCATTTAAAAATGAAATTCCTATATTGTTGTTCCTTTAAATGTTAGATAACTAATGCACACTAAATGAAGACGATCTGATCTTGTATTCTTTAGGCTTTAGAAGAAAGAATCTCAAGAGTCAACCTTTATCGCAAAGAAAGTTCCCAGCATACACAAACATTAGTATTGCACACATTTCATGGACACATTGACTGATTAACTTTGAGATTTCTGCCTTTTTTGGATTGATAAAAGCAGCTACCATCTGCTCTAATCCATGCACCTATACGCCATTTTTGTAGAACACGAGTAGCGTGATACCGTCTGAAAGCGCTACATCAGCACCTCTCCCTAAACATGCTTGCAGTTCCCAGTCAGGAGTGAAATTCGATATTACGTTCTATTCAGGCCCCTCTCATGTACCGCTTAATGTGCTCAGTGCAAAATTACAACCAAGGTAAGTACATAGACATATCCCCTATATTTCCCACTCACAGCACAAATTTTGGCCATTCCATTAATATGTTGAAATTTAATCATGTTTATAAGAAAATATTACTGGCGCACATATATCAGTAGGCTTACAGCAGCAAAATTTTTCATTGATCAGCAGTTAGGAAGTGTGATGTGAACAGCCGTTTTGGCAGAGGATAAATTATAAAGCATTTTGTAACGGAAAAACTGCCTCCACACACTCAGGGGTCCATGCGCAGAAATGAGACATTGATCCATAATTGGAAGCACTCAGTCATGAAATCAAAAGACTAATTAAAGAAAGAGAGCTTTAATGGCATCCATTTACATATTCAACATAGTGATTCAGTGCTGCTCGCTGACTTATGGCCTGTGAGAGATGGAGGGCCAATCCAGAGGCTGTGAAGAGTTGAGTTAGATCACACAGAAAACATCTGACTGCATCAGTATCAGACTGAGACTGCGGTTTTGCCACCACTAACAGGCACATCAATGAAAGGCATGCAGATACCCATCAAGGTTTTCTAATAATTGTGAATTATGCATTTGTTCTGAGCATAAGTGGCCGTGAATGTAGTGAAGTCATCGCTTAACCAAGGTGCTTTTGTGGGTGTCTTTTCAGTGTCACTTCCCACAAGTCAAGGACCGCTTTAGATGCCTCATCATCACCTGAGGTTACAACCAGAATAACTCCAAAGGCACTTATGAGTCTGTGTGTGTGAGAAAGTGGGAACATCTGCACTCCTAAATCTGTGCTGAGTGTTTATGTGGGAAGAGGTGACATGTACAAAGTGTGGCAACTCATCTGGAGGCATGAACATGTTTGGTGGTCCTGCTGTTTTGATTTGCTCAGGGTCCCACTGAATAGGGATGAAGAGTTTGGCAAAAAAACAAAAAAACAAAACATCTAATTGTCATTGTTTTTGTGGCAGATAATAAAATTTGATTTGTGATATCATTTTTAAAGACAATTTTCATGTAATATTGACTATAAGAGACATGGCAAATCTTTACCAAGTAAGATATGCTCAAAATATTAAAATACAAATTGCAGAACAGCTATTTTAAAAGCAATAACTGTGCCAAGTTAAATAAATTACAGTTTCAATTCAAAATGCATCTGTTGTTCAGCCCCAGCACTCAGCTGTACACACTGCCTGATTACATGTCAGGGGTGGTAAGTCCTGCTAAATAGGCACTAAGGCTGCAGGAGAAGAGTGCCTTTAGTGACATTTTACTTTTCCCTGCATGTTATCAGAAAGACAGAGCTCTGCTTTCAACTTGTTAAACCGGGAATGATAACAGAGGACAGCAAAAGATTGCTTGTCAGTGTTAGCACCACAAGTGCTGTAGTGCAGATGAGAGGATGTGACTCGTACCTTTCCTGTTTGTTTCCTGGTTGACTGAATCTGCTCCTGACTGAAAGCAGAGCTGCCCATTTGTGTTCCCTGCGCTAACTTCTTCAACATCCCCTTTTTTTTTCTCCACCACATGTGGAGCCCCTGTCTTGTATTTTTTTTTCAAATACCACTTCTATACCTTTCTCAACAGCCCAGGGCCTCTTTTAATAGGCTCATTTAAATATTTCTCCTGTGCAGGTTAGATAAATGAGACAGTGTTGGTGCCAGGCCAGGCATTTCTTTAACTGAAATGGGTTTCAGTATAAAGCCAATCATTTTGAAGGCCAAGATAAACTGAGGTTAATTAGAGCCAACTGTTGGCCAGGGTTTCTTTTGCCCATTCAGTTAGATACATTTGTAGGGAGAGAGTTTTTGAGTTAAATCTGAATGGGAATATTAAAGACAAGTGGATTCTCTTCACTCAGCTGCTGTTCATCAGAGGCGGAGTGCTGAATGAGGTAAATCTCATTGCAATTCAGTCCAAACTTAGTATGTCTTCAACAGACACTACAAAGATGTAATTAGAAGAGAAACAACCAGTGAGTTTGTTAGAGTCTGTAGAGAATTACATGTTTACATCTCAGCTCACTTTGTCTCCCTGGCTGAGTGCTACTAAAGTGAGCGCAGCAACAACAGCAACAGTTTCAATCTCACCACAGGTCTAATTTCACCTAAACTCTGCCTGTGTGCCTAGAAAATTTCAGAAAATTTTACAGAAGGTAATCGGCATAAATATATTTATGGAGGAAGAACATCTGATTCCAGCACTGAAATCACTGCAGAATTCAACTGGATAGATGATCTCTTCCATGTATGCTGCCGCCCACACCACAGTATCCAACTTGGTCCGGAGACCATCCACCCAATTGTGCTGGATGCAAAATATTCATTCATACCATTGAATATTTAAGACTTTGATGAACAGCTACATCATCTTGCCCTGAAAGGGTCTTTTCAGAGATATGATGCAAATACTGGATTCCCTGTGGGTGAGAGGCCAACCACCAGCATCAATATGGCTGTGTAGAGTGTCAAAGATGGTGCACCAGGCTGCAAGTTCCCATGGTGGCTGACTTTCCCCCCACAAGGTTACGCCTGCATAAGCCAGCCTTCTTCTCCACGGGCACGGATTGCTTTTGAGCAAAAAAAGTAAGAAATGCTGTGGGGTTGGAGGGTGGGCACTATTTAAACGCTCAAACAACAGGGCCACGCATACTGATATACTTTCTGGTCGCCGCACTGATGAGCTTCTGCTTTGAAGTGCGTTCATAGCTAGGAGGGGGAAGACATTGCAACTGCTCTTAGACCAGGGGACCAACTGTAATAGAAGTGATCAGCAGACCCCAATCTGATTACACCTACTAGTCATTCGGCCAGATGACTTCCTCCTGCAGATTGTTTGTCCTGAATCTGACTGTAATTTGGGGACTATAGATTTTAAGATAATAAATAAAATTCAATTACTAAATCATTTTAAAGTCATGTGTAAACGGAGGAGAAGCATCACAACTTCCACAGTTAAAAGTGTGCTTGTTTTTGGCCTTTATTTCACATTGAAAACAAAGCCAAAAAGTCCTGATCGATTATAGGAGGAGGCTTTAAATGCAAAGGAGATGATCTTTTCCACATACTTTTAAAGCTATATCAGAAAGTCTGCGCCACAGACAGCATAAAAAATTGACATATCTACTGTGACATCACCCATTGGTTTCTGAAGTCCCATTTCGAAGCCTTGAGTTGAGCATTTCCACTGTTGCCATCATGGTTGCAAAAAAAATGGATGTGTTGAGGATGGGCGGGTCTGACTGTGAAACTGTACGCTCATTGGCTAATGACTTGTGATTGAAAACTCACTAGCTAAAGAGCATTTGGTGTCATACCACAGATAATAACCCTTTTTGAAGGGTTAGGGTCAGTATGACCAAGATTTACAGCTAAAGTATGACCCAAAACGAGGGATTTAAATTCATTCAGTAGGAAAGTATTTACAGAGGTCAAGACAGAAAGCCCCATGTGTCACAATCTGGTAGCCTTCAGATAAAATTCAGATTATTAAACCCTTCCGAATTGGCTTCATTTTTCTGATCCAGAAGCTACAGCCATGTTTTATACCATCTGTGGTCTAGACTTCATTCTGTGAGTTAGACCTCTGTTTACTTATGACTTTAAAATGATTTAGTAATTAAATTTTATTTATTATCTCATACACTTTAGAATAAGGTCCTCAAATTACAGTGCAATACTGCATAGTATTGTATATTGAGTGTATCTTACTATAATGATTGTAGTGTATCCTATCTCCTCCTTAACGGGTGGGCCAATCTGAACAAAGCTTTGCACAAACATTGTCACACATACAGCGATTATAACATCTATATGTTTTTAAAAAAGATTTATTATAAATCCCAATTCTTTTGATTTTTATATTAATCATCCCTGCGAATGCAATATTACATTCTCCATGTGTGTTTGTTTCACGTGTCACGTTCAACAACCCGTACGTAACTTAATGGTCACCAAAATTTGTATCCCTGACAGAATTTTGTTTGACTCACCGCTAAATACGGAATTAATCATTTGAAAAAGCGGCACAGGGTTGGCAAAAACTGTTTTTTGCTAGTTAAAATAATGTTTATACATATATGGCTGCTTGTATTATATTCTTTATGTTGTATTTTTCCAGTATTAATTATTTAATAATAATAGTAATAATAATAATTTTTATCAGTGATCTCATGTTGCATGCGTTCTCATACATTTTTATTCATGTCATTATTTCATGACATTATTAAATGTGTCCCAAAACTACTTTAGTTCCTTTGTATTTTATCATTATTTTGAATCGTGCTGAGAAAAGCCCTTCTTTCTGGCTTGACCACATCTTTTGATCAAAATAATGGAATAATGGAAAGCTGAAAGTAATCAGATGATGTAAAATTGTTTGTTCAGTATAACACGGAAACACAGCAACATTAAAAAAAAAAAAGAAAAAGTTGACTAAAATTATTCTATTACATTTCTATCTATTTCTATCTAGTACAAAAATTCTATTAAATGAAACAGTGCTGGAAAAAAAGTGGAAAAAATAAAGATGTGTTTACCTCCATTAAAAAGGTACTTTTGCTTGTTATATTAAGAAAGCAGTTTTAATAGCTCTAATTCTCTACAGCAAGAAAAAAAAAAAGTGATGCAACCCTCCAAATACTGGAGACCATATTCTAATCCTCCAGGGGATTAATCTCTAAGAGCAGGATATCCACTGATAAACCATTATAATTCTGAAATACAAACCTCAATCTGTCTCTTGTCTGCACATACGCTGACTACCACATGGTGCTGGTAAAAAACATTTTGATAGGTGGCATCCACTGTGGTGTGATATGAGTGAATCTGAACTGCCAAGCTACATTTCCACACCCCTTAAAAGCTTTTCAGGATACCATGTAAAGCCAGTGAAATGTACTGTATGAATAAATTCCACATTTTCACAAGGCTTACCTTAAAAGTTTCATGGTCATTTGGTTTAGATGTATGCAGCACTGATAAAATCTTCTCCGTGGAGTTTTATTACTGGCTATTGGTGAACTGGGCAAAAGTGCAATGAGGCACATTGGGGCATATTTTCCCAATACTGTTTCCCTGGCAATTGAACAGGGGGCCAGCCCGAACCGTCAAATGTAATCTAGGCCGTCTATTGTAATCATCTGGCTGTACTGGGGTGTGTGTGTGTAGTGTAATATATGTCAAATCTCTGCTCCAGTACTGATAAAGGAAATCATGTCTCCCATTAAAAGCATTTTGAGTGTTTCTCCGCCAGCCTTACAGTAAGATGGAAAGAAAAAGTCTCATTAAAAAAATGACAGTTTGGCTGTCACAGATGAGTACTGATCACATGCCAATTATATAATTAAGAGATTAACCAAAATTTGGAATAGTGTATTTTGGTAAATGCTATCAATGAGGCTCCAGTGACTGAGTATATTTATGGTAAATGGAAGCCGCTGAGAATTGGGCTGAGTCATTATTAAGGGTGTTAGCATAAGGACTGTCAAGTTCCCGTTTGCCCCTAATGTAATTAGGCAATTTCATTTCAGCCTTGATTTATGCAGCATTATACAGCATAAAGCCTATGACATGTGGCTCATTCTCAGGACTGCTGAACTCTAACAAAACTTGATTTGTGCAAAAACTTAGAAGAGACTTATATACTAATTTGAGACTTTGCACACACACACACACACACACACACACATATATATATATATATATATATATATATAATTAATTAACGCCGACAATTATTTTATCGCGCGTTAACGCAGTTTTATTATTATTATTGAAAGTCCGTTGCTCACTGGCTCTGAATACACAAAAACATGGGTCACAGGTGGTGGGATGTACAGGCTTGGGATGGGCGTCATCACGCGTCTCAACCAATGAGAGCATAAGACTGCTGCAGCACACACATGAACCGGAACGTAAAAGAACTGGCGGGGACAGAAAAATGGAGAAAGGTATGAAACTCTTACATGGACATTTTCATTTTAAATCTCTTCCAGAGGCCCCTGCACAGTAAATCACAGCTGTGT
>VUQS01028562.1:0-28889 GCA_015108495.1 Heterochromis multidens | reverse complement strand
GATATAACAGTGGGTTATTTCACAGTGTTCATCGGAGTGATGTCTCTGTGATGGCTGGTTTTTGCAAACAGCGCTCTGTAGCGCCTGCCTGAAGGCAGCAGTTTGAACAGTTTATGTCCGGGATGTGAGCTGCAGAGATGTTTTCTGCCCGTTTCCTAACCCTGGACCTGTACAGGTCCTGGATGGAGGAAGATCAGCACCAATGATCCTCTCTGCAGACCTTATTGTCCATTGCAGTCTGGCCCTGTCCTGCTTCGTGACTGAGCCGAACCAGACAGTAATTGATGTGCACAGGACAGACTGGATGATGGCAGTGTAGAAGATGACCAGCAGCTTCTGTGGCAGGTTGAACTTCCTGAGTTGCCACAGGAAGTACAACCTCTGCTGGGCTTTCTTCCGGACAGAGTCTATATGTGAGGACCACTTCAAATCCTGTGAAAAGGTGCATCCTGGGAATCTGAAGTGATCCACAGTGGGTACTGTATTGTTGATGATGGTGAGAAGGGCGAGGGTGGTGGCGTTTCTCCGAAAGTCCACAGTCATCTCCACAGTCTTGAGCGGGTTCAGCTCCAGGTGGTTCTGACTGCACCAGTGGACCAACTGGTCCACCTCCTGTCTGTACGCGGACTCGTCATCATTCTGGATCAGACCAATGATGGTGGTGTCATCCATGAACTTTAGGAGTTTCACAGATGGTTCTCCTGAGGTGCAGTCATTAGTGTAGAGGGAGAAGAGCAGCGGGAAGAGAACACACCCCTAAATGAAGTGGAAAACTATCCATAGAGCCCCAAACCCTTTTTGCACCAGTCTGTAAAATTGTTTTCTAATGCCGTTAATGCTAACTGCCTAGATAATGTATGGCCCTTCCTGATTTCTTTTATTTTGTTTTGCATATCTGTCACACTTACATGTTTCAGATCATCAAACAAATTTTAATCTTAGACAAAAATAATCTGAGTAAATATAAAATGCAGTTTTTAAATGATGATTCAATTTATTAAGAGAAAAAACTATCCAAACTTACCTGGCCCTGTGTAAAAAAGTAACTGCCCCCATTGTTAAATCACGAATTAACTGTGATTAACCACATTTTTTTGGAAAGCTGAGTTCAGTTTCACTAGCCACACCCAGACCTTAATGCCAGACCTGCTGAATCAAGAAATCACTTAAATAGAACCTGTCTGACAAAGTGAAGTAAGCTAAAAGATCTCAAAAAGCAACACATCATGCCACGATCTAAAGAAACTCAAGAACAGATGAGAAACAAAGTCACTGACATATATCAGTCTGGAAGGGCTTACAAAGCCATTTCCTCAATATCTGTCAGAATCCTAGGCACATGAAAAAGCAACCATTTAGAGGAGCGTAGCTGGTTACCTATTGGTACTGGGACAGAGAAGGGTACAAAGGTAAACTAGAAGTCTACCTAGTGTTGTTTTATATGTTATACAGTGTAAAAATTAAAAAAGAAATGGTCACAAAGAAAGTCCCCAAATGACACTTTCTCAATATGTCAGATTGAATCTATGCCAGTAGAGTCTTTCTCATATTTGTGACCAATAGAACCAGCTGCACAACCTTTGCAGATAGTATTTAATCTAGATCTGACCACTGAATCTGACTTTTTTTCTTTAACAAATTCTAGTCATTTATAATTTTTTTTATATATAATAGCATAAACCTTTAAAGGTCAAAGATGACATCCATGAAATTTAATTGGTTTTGAAAGAAGATGGGCTTCGTTATTCTCTGTCATGTCAGAAGCAATCTAAAAAAAATACATTGTAGAAGTATATAGGGATTTTCTGTTAAATGAATTTTCTTTTTTCTAAACCTTTAAGTAACCCCTGTCAGTTTGAAAGAAGGCCCACGCTGGATTATAACAAAATGTGAAACTGTGTAATAACAGAGTTGTATACACACTCTGATCCTGGATTAAGAATCTGCAGGATAAGAGTTGAACTTTCTAAAGTTGTTAAAGGCCACAGTTATCCTCTCATGGATTGTGTTGATGAGAAAGTGATGCCCTGCTTTGCAAATTTGGTTTGAAACTTCAAAGAGCATTGTTTAGTATTCAGAGAGTGGGAAGTGAGATGGAATTCACCCCTTACAGCTCAGGAAAAAAATAATAATAGGATCATTCCTCTCTAACCAATAATTTGAACGGTTCCAAAGGTTAGCAACCTATCTTTGGCATCAGTGTCATCTAATGCATCTTTACAGAGTTTTAAATGACTGAATAAACAAAGCTCCTTAATGCTTCCAGTATGATTTACAACACATGCTTAAAACATTCTTTGTTTAAACCTCAACTGACCACAACTGTCTAATTTACATTGTCGGTCACATTAAATTATTATTTGAAAAAACAAGCAAACAAACAAACAAACAAACCAAAAAAACCCCAACTTTTCCACAAATTTGCCCCTTCTGCTGCATGGTGCATCTCTCATTTGTGACATGATTTTTGCCCTTACCAGTAGTGTTTTGTGGGTAAAAAAAAAAAAAAAAATACAACAGACATATTCAACTGGCTAGCAAGCTCAGATGCAATTCAACATGAAGGAATGGAAAGCACTACAAGGAGCTTTCACGTTTGTTTTGTTTCTGTAGTTTTCTGGAATCAGTGGAGGACCACAATCAACACAGTATTTTTTTATTATCTCTTACTATCCCTGTTGTGAAAAATCTCCTTTTGAAATGTCTTCTTTTCAGAAGATTCTCACAAAATGAATCAGGACCAAGATTCCTAGTTTCAACACATTTACATATCACTTTGAAGACTGCAAGATACTAAAGATGTACTGTGCTTCATGAAAAGTGTATAAACCTTGCATAAATTGCTGATAGGATGTGTAGTTGAGCCATTAACCACTGTGGCCACATCTGTGAAGCAGCTTATACCTTAATGAGTGACAGAGTTACAGTAGTACTTAGTGTATAGCTTTGGAAGTTGTACCAGTTTCAGGGTATTCGGGGGTCTAAGCTGAAGGTGACAGAAGGTAAAACAGTTGTTAAGCAACAAATGTCACTTGGCTCCATGTCTGTTTTACCACATCTCACCTGCTGCTGTGATTTAGAGGGCAAGACACATGCAAGTGTTGTTCCACTTACTGCATGCCAGAGGAATCATGTCCCTTGTGATAGGGAAAAGAAAAAATAACAGGTCAAATATACAACAGCGGGCTTCTTTATGTGATGCTTGCTGAAGAAGTTTTCTCTAATAAATACAAGGAATGTTTCATTGATGGCTTTGTTTATTGTCTGTCTGCAAAAAAAGGCTAGTATGAACATGACAATTAGTCTTAATAGTACTCATACAGTGGTGTGAAAAAGTATTTGTCCCCTTCCTAATTTCTTAGTTTTTTGCATATTTGTCATACTTACATGTTTCAGATCATCAAACAAATTTTCATATTGGACAAAGATAACCTGAGTAAATACAAAATGGTGATTTAAATTATTTTGAACATGGCATTGTTGTTATTGTCAAACAGGCTGGTCTGAGTATTTCAGAAACTGTTTATCTACTTGGATTTTCCCACACAACCATCTCTAGGATTTACAGAGAATGGTACAAAAAAGTGTAAATATCCAGTGAGTAGCAGTACTCTGGGCGAAGATGCCTTATTAATGTCAGAGGTCAGAGGAAAATGGCCAGACTGCTTTGAGCTGACAGGAAGGTAACAGTAACTCAAATAACCACTCATTACTGCATCTCTGAATGCACAACACATCAAACCTTGAAGCAGACGAGCCACAGCAGGTGTCACTCCTGTCAGCTAAGAACAGGAAACTGAGGCTACAAATCACACAGACTCACCAAAATTGGTCAATAGAAGATTGGAAAAATTGTTGCATGGACGGATAAGTCTCGGTTTCTGCAGTGACATTCAGATGGTAGGGTCAGAATTTGGCACAAAAAAAAGCATGGATTGATCCTGGCTTGTATCAAGGGTTCAGGTGGGTAGTGCTGGTGCAGTGGTGTGGGATATTTTCTTGCTACACTTTGGGCCCCTTAGTACTAACTGAAAATCATTTGGTTGCCACAGGCTACATGAGTATTGTTGCTGACCATGTCCATCCCTTTATGAGCACAGTGCACTCATCTTCAGATGGCTACTTCCAGCAGGATAGCACCCCATGTGACAAAGCTCAAATAATCTCAAACTAGCTTTGTGAACATGACAGTGAGTTCACTGTACTCCAGTGGTCTCCACTAGATCTCAGTCCAATAGAGCACCTTTGGGATATGGTTGAATGGGAGATTCACATCATGGATGTGCAGCCAACAAATGTGCAGCTGCGTGACAATATGGACCAAAATCTCCAAGGAATGTTTCCAGCACCTTGTTGAATCTATTCCATGAAGAATTAAGGCAGTCCTAAAGGCAAAGGGGGTCCAAGCACTAGCAAGGTGTACCTATTAAAGTGTCTTGTGAATGTATATAAGAGTAAGATATAGTAGTTCTAGTCTAGTAATATAGAATTTCTAACTCATATTTAGAGAAAACGCATGAAACTACAGTAAGATAAATGAGTCAAGATTGGAAGCTTGCAACAGAAAATTGCACGACAAAGTAAACAGTATAAAGAAACTAAACATGGCCTTTCGTGCATATCCTAACCACAGCCTCTGTATACCAACCAAAGGTAGCACTCGGGAAAACAAATAACTACTTTAACACTTCAGTGAAAATGCCAACAAACCCTTGTGGGATTTACGATTCTTAAATTGCCCAGTCAGTTTATTTGCGGCCTCTGACTGGTTGTCCCTCTTATTATGCAGGTGAATGTAATTAGAAACAACAGAGCAAGAGCAAAGCCTGTATTTTAAGGGGGCCATCGCTCTCACGCCTCATACCCAGGTCAAGTAACAAAATGCCAGAGAACTGATTTATAGAGAATAAAAACTATGCCTTGAAATGAAAATAACGTATACTTTTAAAATGTTCTAGATGTCAAACTAAATAATTCAATTAAGTTTGTTTTTGTTTTTCTAGCCATGTGTTAAAATATTACTTTCTTCAGTTATTTGGGAAATGAATAATATTTTTAAAAATGCTCTTGACAGCTCTGTGTTTATTCTTACATGAAAGCCTTCAAAAACAGGAGGCAAGAGGAACAAAGAGTCTTTCAGTAATAATTCATGTAAAAACATCTGTCAGTCAAAATAATGTTTCTCGTCCTTAGGAATTGGATGTATCACTCTAAAACATATTCACACAGAACCATATCTGTTTTTCTTTGTAACTG
Organism: Heterochromis multidens; assembly: GCA_015108495.1. Taxonomy (NCBI): domain Eukaryota; kingdom Metazoa; phylum Chordata; class Actinopteri; order Cichliformes; family Cichlidae; genus Heterochromis; species Heterochromis multidens. The sequence continues at coordinate 23,633 of VUQS01028562.1, read as the reverse complement.
AAACCTTTTCAAAGCATACATTTATAATTATTCTGAGAGCAATATTCAGTAAAGTGAAAGCATATAAATATTTATTGTTCTTGATTATGTGTTGCCTTTTTAGAGATTCTATAACTGACATTCACAGCATCCAAGGACCCATTATGATGATGAATTGCTGTGTCTCTGAGAGAGCATTGACTGAACCACCAATTGGGAAAGAGGTTGATAGACTGTTTGAAATGGCACATTAAATACACTATAAAAATGACTTCCATATGCTCTATAATGTAAGAATTGAGCAACGTTTGTAATTCCCATGAATTAAGGATGCAGGCAGCACTACTTTCTGTTATTTTCTTGGATCCCCTGTATCACTCTAGTACTCTTGTTTTCTGCTGTAGAGCATAGGAGACTGTGTGAGGATGAATTTCCCTCCCAACATCTGGAAGCATGCTTAATGATCATTAAAAACAAGATGAACTATTCTCTAAAATGACAGGGGGAAGGGTGCACTGTGGTTTAGGTCTCACGCTCTCCTTGCATACATACGCTGCCTTTGTGACATACTCTACAGTCTCAGTGGGGACCCCGCCTGAGACCTTTAAAATTTAATTTGGCCTTGTTCTAAATTTATAGGCGACACTAAATTTACATTCTCGTCTGTGAGAATTTGGTGTCTTGAAATTTCTATCCAAGGAAGGGTGAGAGTATAGAGGGGAGTCTGACAACTGGTATAAACCCCCCACTGCTGCCTTGTTAAAATGTAAAACTCTCACGAAGCTACATCTGTGAAGTTTATCACATTAAAATGCTGAAACGTGAGAGAATTTGTGATTAAACTTTGCTTTAATTTGCCTTAATTACAGCTCACAGTGACTAACTGCTGCACCTAATCTCCTTTGCTTCCACTCAAAAAACCCAAAACAACTCATTTTAAAAGTCAAGCTTCAGCAACCGCACACTGTTTGTGGCCCATGAATAATGTGCAGGTCAAAGGTACCTACGCTAAAGGATGTTGAGTCAGTCACTCTTTTCAAATGGTAAGCCAAAACATACCCATTCAATTATTCACCCAAACTATAAAAAAAAAAGGAGCTGGCAAACCATGAAAAAGTTTAGCACTGTGACAACAGCAACAGTCCCATTACTCTTAAAATACATTTATTTCCTATAGGTACTGAATGACAAGGTACATATATATGCTGTGACCCATATATATATAGATGCTGTGACCCAATGCTGTTGCATTGGGTCACCATGTCAACAGTATGTTCTATAGCTTTGTTCAGTTGCTCTAAAGGAATACCTATTTTCTTGTTACATACAATTATCTTTGTTTAATCTTGCAGTGGCTTCACCAGATAAAGTGATGTTCTCAACAGAAGATATGAAGAAATGCTGTCCTGAGGGCTATACTACGAACGAAATTCGACACAGCCAGGCTTTCTTTGCGTTGGCTGGCTCAACAAAACCTAAAACCCCAGTCGAAGATAATGGGTATCACGATGGTGGTTATCAACTTTCTCTGTTAAACTGGGCTCTCTGCTTCAGGCTCTCCACACGCTCATATAAAAAGGGGCATTACACGGGTCAGACGACTCTACTTCTGCACAAAATGATCTGTGTAAGTGCTGCCTACTCCAGTCAGAGATGTTATCAGATGATGATGATGATAAAATGGTGATAAAAAATCTATAAACAAATAAAAAATATAACAGTAAAATGCAACACTGTTGCAAAAAGGACGAGAGATTAATGCTGCAGAAAATCATTAATCTGGTCCCATAGCCTAATAAAGGAGATGTGGAAATTACTTTAGTTTGTTAGCAGATCAAAGTGAAATTAATTTTATTGATTGAACAGGTATTTTTGATGTGTGTTCTGTGTTCTAGTAGCTACAATTCCAGCAGTGTAAAAAGGACTAAGCAGCAGATTAGAATCAAGTATAAAAAAAATTATACATTTTCTGCATCACCAAATTAATACAACGCGACGTACAGTTTGCACTTCATTCTGTGGTTTTAATAAGGTATGGCTTAACAAGTTGTACATATAAAATGTATTCCTCCACCAGAGAATCTATATTTGGCTTAAAACATGCTGTAAATAAAAGAATCAGTGAAAATGTGGCACTTCCAGCCGATTTTAAACCAAAACTCTGAACATAACCTGCTCCCAACTAGGTTATGTGTTCAGCATAAGTTACCACGGTGATTTAGCCAGGTAAAAAGAGAGGCACTTTCATGACACAGAAAACTCTGACTTTAAGCTCGACATGGCTCGCTAACCCACTAATCTCACTTGGTAGTACACCCCTGTGGTGTACTAGGAAGAGGGACCATGACAGTTGTGAAAAGAACCCAAGTACAGGACACAGATGCAGGGTGCATATAACTGGACAAAGAGGAGGGATTACACAGTGAGACACAGCTGGGAACAGGGCACAGGTGAGAAAATCAATAACAGGAGGGACAAGAACAGGAAGTAAAACTAGGACAAAATACATGAGAACCTTCAAAATAAAACAGAAAATAACCAAAAGACAACTGAGATATGAGGACTAACACTAAACAAGGGTTATGATAGAACAGTCAGTTTTGTTTAGGAAGGTTCCTAACTGAGGGAAATGACCTGGAAGTATCTGATTTCTAAATGCTAAGGAAAGGTGCTTCAATGCTTCCTTTATTACCTCCTTTTAGCAAAGGATACACTGGACCATCCTTTATGAAAGGAAAGGAGATAATTCTATTGAAAACTGAGATGTATATAAACTCTCTAAATTAAGATTATGAGCTATGTTAATTGATCAAGATCCCTTTAAGAGTCTCTACTGTTCAGTTTGCATTAGTAGTGTCTGTTGTTGTATTGCCAGTCTTTAGGATGAATCAAAATTAGGATTAATTTTACTTTGTTCATAGAAATTCTAAGCAAGGAAGAGGAAAAGAGTTACACTGGACTAATGAAAAAATAAGAAAATAAGGTTTTTGTTTTCTTTAAATTCACAACCTTTATAATGAAATTATTTTTTCAGTTTTTTATTTATATGAACTGCATGAAACAACTGTGTAAGAACACAATACAGCAGACATCTGCTGTCACATCATTAAGGAGTCTAGTGTAATTGCAGTTGGATTCTCTGCATAGCACCCCTCTCTTTTCCTAAGTCTTCATGAATTCTCCTTCACACCTTTCCTTGGCCTCATTGACGTTTTCCACCGAGGTTAAGGAAAAGTGATTAGGAAAAGCAGGTAGGGGGTAATTCAAATGTACCCAAGATGTCAGAGAGGAGAACACAGGAGAGACAGAAGGAGACAAGCGAGGGAAACACTGAGGGCACTAGAAACACAAGGAGGCATAACAATATCAACTGAAAGCTGGAACTAAAACTCAGCAATATCACAAAAACTGAAACTCATCCCATCAGAAAAACTCAGGACCATGACACATTCATTTTGAGAAAATTAATTCATTTTTCCATTTCTAGTGGACACGCTGGTCTGAGCTCACCTTTTTTTCAATTGTGACCATGCAGATGCAACAGACATGACTGGCAGAAACACTGATATGCTTTGTTTGGAGTTAAAGTTTAGTGTGTTTCATCATTATGTTCAATTCATTATTGCACTCCTGCAAGCTGAAGCACATCACTCTATTCAAAGTCACTATTTAAAGTTTGTGGTAACTCTGTTCAATGTGTATTTATGATGCACATTAAAGGAGTGACTTCCGGTTTCAGGACTGCATGCAGGGCAGTTTTGCTGAATGCATGATTAATGTGACCATATCACAAACTGTCTTAACTTTTCACACATGGCTGCCTGCAGTGTGGCATGGGCATGCTTGACAGATTGTCAGTTTTTGAAATACAAAAGTTTATGTACGCAGAATTTCAACTGCAGTATTGTGTATGTGGGGCAGGGATGAGGGTTTCACACATGCTGTTTAACCATCTTGACCTCTAGATTCCATAACGCTTCTACATACAGTAAATCTATACATAGGTCTTTTCGGACATGGGATGATATGACTGATAATGTTTGAGGAAACAAGAACATATACACGGTGCAGCACGTACTCGACTAACATGATACTAAAATAATATTAATTTGGTAGGAGGATCAAAGGCGGAGCACATACCCATGCCAGTCAAATCGCCTCTGACATGTTGATTGTTGATTAGGGGGGAAACATATATAACCTGGCTGCATGATTTGCCAGTTTGCTGGCTTTGATGTTAGAAATGCAGATGTCAAATTCATGCTGTGTAGAATACTGAAGAAGAAGGAGGAGCTTTTTAGAAGTCTGGAAAATATGTCACTCGCAGGTAATCAGTGCATCTAGGAAAGTTAACCATTAGGAATACATTGTGTGTGTGTGTGTGAGGGGTTGGTGCTCTGCTTAGAGCCGGAGTAATTACAGAAAAACTTCTACATTTGGAGGCCATGTGCACTTTGCTTGCATCTCTGATTGAAATAAATGAGGCAAATAATTGGAAGTGTGGTCAGTTTGCTAGGGTGAGGTCTATCTCAAAGCCTTTCACAACTCAAAACAAACGACTGTATTTATACAGTTTGATTTCAGGAGATATTGCAATCAATGGAACGATTAAGATGTAACAACCTTCGTTTTAATGATTAATACTCACAACATGTAAGGGACCAGAGCCATATACTACTGATGGAGAGTTACTCTAGGTGTGACATGTTTGAGTCGCTTTCTACGTGAACTGCTACTGACATCTTCAGGAGAAAGAAGGTACTGCAGGTGAGAGGAAAACGCTACGTCAGCACCGCACGACGTGGAAGATGGAGGAGGCTTCACGATGATGCTACGTTATTATCCTTCAAAATAAGAGCATCCACTTACAGTATGCCTCCCAGATTGTCTTTTGCCAGGTAATATACACTAAAAAAACATACATTATGCATTTCCCTTGAAGCACTTTGCTTTAAAATGGCATTTAATGTGACGTACAATAAATTAAAAATCACGCAAACTTTTATTCCGAAGTTATACTACTAAAGCTGCGAGCTGGCTAGATGCAGGGATTTTCTCTCTGAATTACATGGAAGCAGGTAGATGATCATGTGAACGGTTCAGGATAAATAATCATGGATGTAACATGGAATAATAAGTAAAAACAGCGGTGCTTCCGTTTCATTTATTTCACATTTCAAGTCTACTGTCTGTGTGACTTGTTTAGTCTTTTTGGCGGCTGGTACTTGGCTCCAGAATCAGCTACAGTGCTACAGTGGTGAGGATTTGAAGCTAGCTGTCAGGTAGTAGCCCACTAGCAAGCCACATCAGCACCGTTGCTATTGGTCAGTCACGTTAGCATCAATGTAAGCTGTTATTCTGTGTCGATGTAGGTTAGAACTGTTGCATGTTGTATTCTTTCCCAGCTTTATGTGCCATTGTCTCTCTTGCAGAGATTTCATTATGGCAGACAGTATCATGAGCAAGGCTGCAACCATGGAGATCCCCATTAACAGCAATGGAGACACAGGCACTCTCCCTGAGGATGACAGCCTGGAGCAGGTCAGTGACGCCTTCTCTCACTTCACGCACTGTGGAAATGGATGATAGTATTTTGTTTATAATAGTATTTGGTTTGCTTCAATTTTGCGTGACTGTACAGTCCAGGGCTGGTTAGGCCAAATGTTACCTAACCATGTAAAGGCCTGTAGCTAGGGACAGTAGATGTGTACCACTATGAATACCTGCAACCGGATGATGATGATGTGTTCAGACCACGTAGAGGGAGAAATTGTGACATAAATAAGCTTTTGCATGATAAACTGTCAGTAAAATGAACAAGTTGGTGCGCCGTTTGTAAAGCCCATTGGGGTTTAGAAAGCTACACCATCAGTGCTATGACAGTATTATTAGAGTAAGCAATACTGAAGGCCGCTATAATGAATTATACTACTATTACTAATAATAGTATTATTAGCTCATGACCAAATCTTCTGTGCAGTATCTGTCTGCAGGTCAACTTTACAAAAAATAGGTTCTTTACATTTTAACAAAAATGTATGGATGAGATGAATTCATGTTGATTATGTTGAAGATTACAGCGTTCTGGGTGCCAACAAGATAAATATGTTCTGTATCATTTCATAGAATTATCAAGGGTGCTCAGTATTTTTAGGTGCACTTTACCATCCATGTACATAATTTAAAAAAAAAATCTAATGTTTATTAACTTTTAAATTATGTTCCTTTGTTTTAAATCCATCAGGATCTGCAGCAGGTGATGGTGTCTGGACCAAACTTGAATGAAACCAGTATTGTCTCAGGAGGTTATGGAGGACCTGCAGGGGGCATCATCCCAACCAGCACTATCAAAGGTACTGTTAGCAAACCCTGGCTCTATCCTCTACAGGTTTTGCTTTGTTGTTTATTCTTCAAAGTACTGACATTTGTAATATCTTTGCAGAGATATTACAAAGGTGCATTAAGTACAAGTTGCTGTACAGTAGGTGTGCTGTACTGTGCATCAGTTAAATAGAATTTTCATTAAGTACAAGTGACCCTGCAATTCATTTTCCAGGTGCTGACATATAAAACATGTCCTTAAAGAGTTCACTGCTCTGTCTGCATTTTGCTTCACCATGTTCTGGCCATTGTCAGACGAAGGCTGGCATGAGCTGTGTCAGAGATCTGTCAGTGCTTGTACAGTCCTCGAGTTCCTGAAAGAGGTTGATACTTAGTGCACCTTTTAAGAAACAATAGCAGGAGCTTTTCTTCGTATTTCAGTGTGTCACAAGAGAGCTGCTGGCCTGTAGGCTCCTGGTTTATGTTACAAACGTCCATATTCCATAGGACCTGCAGTTCACTTCAACCCTGAGTATCTGGACAGAAGACGAGCCCCTGCACCAGGAACAGGTGGCTGTGTATTTTGACAACCCTTTCTTTTTCTTATTTAACCTTGATATGTTGGTCTGATTTGGCCCCTTGTAAGAGATTTTGAGGCTTGATGAACGGACTTGTATGCAACCTTGCTTGTACCTACTGAACTCTTTGACTGAACAGCTTCAGCAAGAAGTAACGTTTTGGCACCTTTCAAAATTAGGAATGAACTAACCAGATATTACAGGGCTGTCACATTCAATGTTGTATTGATGTCTGAAAAATATGTTCTGTTTTGTACTTTAAAATGCACTTTGACTGTTTTGCCATTATGTGGTACTTACATTTCATCCCATGAAATCCATTTTCATCTTTTTTTATAAATGCTTTTATTCTGCATGTGATGCCTGCATGGTGGATTATTATTACTTCAAAACCCCTCTAACCTTGCTCTTTATGTGTCCTCCACTGCAGAGCATAACAGTTTTTTTAAGCCCCTTTCAGACTTGCACTCCTTTCCGTTAACATGGGTGGCTTCATGCCTGAATGCACAGCGTACAGCAGCAGACTTTATCCATGATCATTTCCGAATCAAAAAACTTGCACACATTTACTAATGTAAATGCAGTATTTCGCATTTCATGACTTAAGTATCACTGACACAGGATTGATCAGGATATAAGAGCAAATGGCATTGTGTAACTTCATCTCAGTGTCACCTATCAAAATGTATCCACCATGATAAGAAATTGTAACCTGACGCTAAATTTATCACTTGATATACTCTCAAACCTTGTACATGCTTTGAGAGTATATCAGTGCGATTACTGTGGTTATTTCTACTAATGTTTGGGAATGTTTGAGGATTAATATAGAAGCTACCTATGTCTGAATGACAGAATTACTTCAATTGAACAGATTAATGAAGCCAGCAATGTTACATATCCCATGTCAGAAAGGGGCTTCGGTCTACATGCTCTGCTGTACTGCTGCATGTCTCACTCCCAAGCTGCTCTGGCACTGTTTCACTACACTCATTTTACATGTCTTCTTCTCATTCTTACTGTATGTCACTGGCATGTTCATTTCAGACATTCGCATGAAATCCAGGGGTGTTAACTTGCCTAAAAGTCAATCTGCAGCAGGTCGACTTGCCCACCACACAGAGCAGCATCCAGGTATCACCAGGCTCATCACCATGTCCACACTGTCCTCACTTATTGTCATGAACCATGCAATTTCTATAAACCTTCCTTGAAACTTTGGTAGGTTAAGCTCCAGTATCCTGTACATTGTGTGTTTATTTCTGGCTTTTATGTTTCTTTTAGGGTCATCGAACCATAACACAAATTCAACTGAAGAAGTTTCTCGTGGTGTAGCAGTGGAGAAACTGGACAGTGTAAAGAAATGGGGCATAAACACATATAAGGTATTCTGCACTGTGTGCAGATGCTGTGTTTTTAAAATGGAATGAATATGCTTGGATATGTTTATTTAGAGGGTAGCATGGTGGCTTGGTGGTTACCACTGTTTCCTCACAGCAAGAAGGTCCTGGGTTCAACTCCACCATCTGGCCGGGGCCTTTCTGTGTGGAGTTTGCATGTTCTCCCCGTGTTTGCGTGGGTTCTCTCCGGGTACTCCGGCTTCCTCCCACAGTCCAAAGACATGCAGTTAGAGGGGTTAGGTTAATTGGTGATTCTAAATTGCCCATAGGTATGAATGTGAGCGTGAATGGTTGTCTGTCTGTCTCTCTGTGTTAGCCCTGCGACAGACTGGCGATCTGTCCAGGGTGTACCCTGCCTCTCGCCCTGTGGCAGCTGGGATAGGCTCCAGCCCCCCCGCGACCCTGAATTGTATGTATGTATGTATGTATAGTTTCCATTACCCCCATAGTATGGAAGCTTGTTTCCACCACTGATAAAAACATGTTTTGCCATGCATAAGTTAAAATCTTGGCTAGTTATTTCAAATTTCGGGTTAGGTGTCTACAATTTTCACTTATTAACTCGAACTTCTGGGAAAATATCTCAAAATTGAGAAAATAACTTGAATTTTCAAGTTAATAAGTCAAAATTTTGAGATAATAAATCAAAATCTACTTATGGATGGTAATTTGTTAAATTTTTTTTTTTAGTAGCAGAAACAAGCTTCCATACCATAGACCTCTGTATAATATTAAATATAGCATTTAATGTGAAAGTCTAAGGGTTTATTAATTATATTACTTGCTTATTACCACCACATAGATAATGTTTACTTTACTGAAATGGCAAATAATGAGTAAATATTCAAATTCTCACTTAAAAAAATAAACTATAAACACCTATATATTTATTTGTTCAAGACTACATCAGGTTTGCTTGACACTGTATCCTGATCTTTGTTCATATTCATTGTATAGTGTACAAAACAGATGTTCTCGGAAAAGTTCGGCCGAGGCTCACGGACAGTAGACCTGGAACTTGAGGCTCAGATTGACGTGTTAAGAGACACGAAGAGCAAGTACGAAAACATCCTAAGACTGGCCACCGCACTCACCGATCACTTTCAAAGAATTGTGCAGACGCAACAGGCTCTAGGAGATGCCTTCACTGACCTTAGCCAGAAGTCCCCAGAGTTGCAGGTATAGTATTCCAGAATATCTCTATGTGACATGTCATGAAGTTGGCAGGTAAAACCTCTGTACTGTATTTCTGTGCAGGATGAGTTTGGGTATAATGCAGAAACACAAAAGCTGTTGTGTAAGAATGGCGAGGCTCTGCTCGGTGCCGTCAACTTCTTTGTATCTAGTGTCAATACACTGGTCAACAAAACAATGGAAGATACTTTGATGACGATTAAGCAGTATGAAAATGCAAGGTAATGAACTAATAATATGTACAATATGAATGGATAAATGTCGGTCGCCAGGAAAATGACTCACAGTTTTGTGTTTGTGTGCAGACTTGAGTTTGATGCCTATCGCTCTGATCTGGAGGAACTGAGTTTGGGTCCAAGGGATGCAGCTGGCATAGTTCGCATTGAGATGGCTCAGCATGAGTACCAGATCCACAGAGACAAATATGAAAGGCTGCGTAGTGATGTCACCATCAAGCTTAAATTCCTGGAGGAAAACAAGGTTCAGTTTACAGTTTAGTTTTTTTTCCTTGAAATCCCTGCATGTTTAAAGAGTACAGTCCTCTGTATATTTTTTTATTTTTTTATTTTTTTTTAACCTCTAGCAGTGAAGGATAGTGATAGAAGTATAACTTCTAGGCTTTTTTGGGCAAAGTTAACAAATTTTTTTTTTAAAGAAGTTTTTGTCAGATTTGCTGGTTATGCTACACATGCAGTTTTTATTTCCCACACCATTTAAGTTAATTTAGATAATGGTTAAAGAGTACCCAAAGAAGTGCCCAAAGCATTTCAGGATAGCTGCTGAATGGCAAGACATGCTTCTGGGACCCAATCCCAGTGTCCACACTCAGAGACTCACAGACTTTGTGGCACGTTCCCGCTAAAGTCCTTGAGGACTTAAGGCTGTCCCACTGTCAACTCGTCAAGTACATGAGGGCTCTCTGGAAAACCTTTTGAGACCTTGTGCATGCTTTCTGCATTTCTGCAGACTTTAACTAGACTTTAACTATACTTTACCTCACAGTTCATAGTGCTGTGAGGTTAAACACAAGATTATAGTGGATGCCTTAAAAAAGAAAAATATTTTTTAAAAATTGGTGAACAAACAGGCACGGGAGGAGCAGCCAACTCAAAGGTTGCAAGAACATAGATTTAAATCAGGGGAATGGAACATGTGCTTTATTACACACAAATTTCATCCATTAATCTTTTTTCAGTCATCAGTCTTTTTTTATAATGTTTAAAATGCTGTTCCATTCCTGTTCACACCATTTTCAGCCCTTGTGAAATCAGAGACTCAGGCACTGCAGCTTTGCTTGCAGGTGATGCCATTTAAATCTTTGAGGGTTGAATGCTTAGGACAGGGACTGGGTTTGGCTCCACTGAATTTTATCTCTCATCATGCAGAATTGGTAACCACATGACATCACTGTTGTTGACATCACTGTGGTTTCACATGAAGCAGACCACAAACTTAACCACACCCAAAGTCAGGGTTCATTCATGTAGGATGTGGTTTTGAAACACGCTACACTCTTCCGAACAGTTAGGGCAGCAAAAAACTGCCTTAACACAGTGATATTACTCCTTAAAAACAGCTGCTCGAAATACCTTTGAGATGGTCATTCTGAATGTGGAAAAATAAATTAAAAGAAACAATCTCATGTTTAAAATAGATCAGGGGTGTCAAACACAAGGCCAGCTTTGGAAAACGTGATGGAAGGCATAAATTTTGGACTTGACATGTGGCATAAATGTCCTGGTTTAAAAACTTTGTTTTATAATTACAGGACAGCCAATGAGATACCAAAACTTTTTCTGTAATTTTATACATTTTCTTACAATTTAAGCCCAAAGAGTCGTACTGACAGATTTCTTTAATTTACTACAGCAGCATTTCTTTATCATGTAGAAAAAACTGTGGAGTTTCACTGGTCTGGCCCACTTAAGATCAAAGTGGGCTCTATCTGGCTGTATCCCATGATGTAAAATAAGTTTGACATCCCTGAAATAGATGGAGTGTCCTGTGATACATTTCATCCTGCCATTGCCTCCTCTAACAACATACTTAAAGGATATCTATGTTAGTGTGTTTAGTGAGCACAGTGTTAAATGTAACTGCTATCATTATACAGCAAAATGTACTGAAGACATAGCTTAGGGACGATTTTTTTCCACTACTTTCAGGGTGAAATTTAAAGGCGCACTCACAAGTTAATAGCAGCAAAGAGAGATGCCTCAGATTTTTCAAAAAGACCTGTGATAAGCCATCCATTCGTCCATCCATTTTCTACTGGTTATCCAGCTTCAGGTCGCAGGGGCAGCAGTCTAAATAGAGACCCCCAGACCTCCCTCTCCTCGACCACCTCCCCTAGCTCATCTGGGGGGGACACCAAGGCGTTCCCAGGCCAGCCGAGAGACATAATCTCTCCAGTGTGTCCTGCATCTGTGCAGGGGCCTCTTCCTGATAGGACATGCCCAAAACAGATGTCCTAGTCAGATGCCCACACCACCTTAACTCGCTCCTTTCGATGTGGAGGAGTAAAAGTAAAGAAAAGTAAAATTTTATTTATGTAGCACCTTTTTATGATAAGTATCACAAAGTGTTTCACAACAAAAATGCTGGAACGTCAAAACAGAAAGTTTCCCAAAAGCGAGTTTAAAAAGATTAGTTTTTAGCTGCTTTTTAAAAGAGATCACCGAGTCCACAGATCTCAGGCTCAGTGGGAGAGAGTTCCAGGAGTCTGAGGGCCACTGTTGCAAAAGCTCTGTCACCTTTAGTTCTCAGTCTTGTGTGACGCAAAGCCAGCAGGCCCTGATCACATGACCTCAGAGACCTGCTGGGGATGTATGGATGTAAAAGTTGACTAATGTACGCTGGTGCTTGATAATGCAGAGCTCTAAAAGTCAAAACCAGGATCTCAAAGTGCACTCTGAAGTTAATGGTGAGCCAGTACAACTGAATTACTAACGGTGTGACATTTGAGAACTTGTGTTACAGTGGCATTATGAGCAACCTGCAGACGTTCCAAGGAAGTTTTGTTGAGACAAGTAAACACTGAATTACAATAATCCCGACGTGATGAAATAAAGGCATGAATAACAATTTCCAATTCAGAGTGTGACAATAACTCAACTTGGCAATTCTTAAGTGATCAAAGCGCAAACAAGAGATTTAATGTCAGCATCATGACTGATAGATGAGTCAAAAGTTACTCTAAGATTCCTGATAGAAGATTTAACAAATGTGGCAAAGGGACATAGAGTTTCCATCATCTTATGCACAGATCTGTCAGGGGCACAAACAAGGACTTCTGCTTTCTCTTTATTAAGTTGGAGAAAATTGCCAGCCATCCAACTTTTAATACAGTCTAAGCATCTATGCAAGATCTGTAACTTAGAAACATCTTGGGCTTAAAAGAGATATATAACTGAATGTCATCTGTGTAGCAGTGATAGGAAATGTCCTTAAAAGTGCTCAAAATTTGCAGAAGAGGGAGCAGATGTGAAACAATGTGAAACAATAAGGGCCCCAAAACAGAACCTCGTAGCACACAAGAGAAGTGGAAGAGGACCTGAACTTGGAAGCAGCCACAGAGAAGGATTGTTCAGACAAATATGAAGAGAATTACTCCAAAGCAGACTATGATACATCCACCCAGTGTCTCAGCCAGTGGAGCATAATGTGATGGTCAGCAGTATCAGAGGCAGAGGTCAGGTCCAGCATCAGCAAAACAGAACACAACATTCTCCTGTATCACTTTGCATCTAAATGTCACTGGAGACTCTAAGGAGAGCTGTTTCGGTGGAGTGAGCTCTATGAAAGGAAGACTGAAATTTATCAAGAATGCTTTTCTCTAAAAGAGCTGTATGCTGCTTAGTCACGACTTTTTCTAAAATTTTAGCAGTAAATTGTAATTTTGAGATTGGTCTATAACTGTGAAAAAGAGAAAAGTCAAGTTTGGGTTTTTAAAAAGTGGGCGGATGACAACATTCTTAAAATAAGCAAGGACTTGACCAGAGACCAGTGAAGCACTGATTATAGTGAGCACACAGGGGCCGATAGACTGATAGACATTTTTGAACACAGATGCAGGTAAAATGTTGAGAGAGCAGGAGGATGTTTTTATTGAATCAACTACTTTGATTAGTGGCTCAAATTAGTGACTCAGATTTTAATTTGAGTAGCAGCTCTACTCTGAACCCCTCCCGAATTACCAAGCTCCTCACCCTATCTCTAAGGGAGAGCCCAGCAACCCTTCGGAGTAAGCTCATTTCCACCCCTTGTATCCACAGTTTCCTTCTTTTGGTCAATACTCAGAGCTTAGGGCCATGAGTGAGGTTAGGAACATAAATCGAGAGCTTTGCTTTCACACTCAGCTCTCTCTTTACCACAACAGACCAGTACAGCATCAGCGTCTGCAATGATCCAATCCAATCCATCTGTCGATCTCCTGCTCCACTTTTCCCTCACTCGTGAAAAAGACCCCAAAATTCTCAAAATCACAGGCACTGGCTGGGCACAGCCCAAAAGCAATACGTAGGCCTACCCTCCTGTGGGCTCATCACTTGCAAGAGAGGCCGTAGGGGTTTGGTGCTCTGATCCCCGGTTGATAACTCTGGCTTTAGGAACATAGAACGTCACCCATGACAAGCACTGTTAAAAAACAAAAAAAAAGTCTTTGATTTAAAATTCTTGCCAGATGAATGTAAAATAGAAAACAAAATTCAAGTTCAACTCGAGTTAGTATTTTTGAGATATTTAAAACAGCCTGCTTGATGCCTGAGAATAGAATAGAATGTAATGTGCAAGTTATTTTTAGGAACTTATTCTGAGCAGTTAGTGAACTTTATCCAAATAGATGTCTGCAGGCTTTCATGTAAATGCTTGAAACCATGTTTGTAATGTAGTCATTTCCCCTCTTCTCTTTTCTTCTAGGTGAAGGTGATGCACAAGCAGCTGCTTCTCTTCCACAATGCCATCTCCGCTTACTTTGCTGGCAACCAGCAGCAGTTAGAACAAACTCTTATACAGTTCAATGTAAAGTTAAAGCCCCCAGGATCAGATAAGCCATCCTGGCTGGAGGAGCAGTAATATGCATCCAGGGTTCAGCATTTTGAGATGTACAGTTTCACGCTGGCATTGTGGATAGATGGAGAGGAATTTAAATGCATAAAGGAGTACATTGTAGGATAAGTAGCAGCCAGATATAGCTCTTTTGTAATGTTTTCAGTATGATTTATTACATTGACAACTTTTTAAGTTCTTATGTTGTTTTATGTTAAATCACACAATTACCTTGTGTTATTTTCTTATTCTTTAGTTAGCACAATCATGTACATCACTTATGTATATACAGGATAGTCAGCTATTATGGAGATTCCCCTTTGCAGTTTGCACATGCATTATTTTGATGTATTTTTAATGTTGTCTAAGGTTCCCTTTTAATATTTCAGTGTATATCAAATGGGAGGAATTCTGCAAATCAGATTAGAAAGTTAGCAGGATACTTTTAAAAATATTATGAAATACCTTCTGAAGTTGTATTTATTTTCCTCATGCACATATTCAACTGTATTCATGAGCTAAATTTTAACACATTTGAGTTAAACACATCAGGATATAGATTCACTTTTAAAATTACCCCACTATGTTTCTACTGTCACTTTGTAGAATACCTGCCTGAATGGTCAATTGAATGGTCAATTAACAGTTTACATAGAGGGGAAAAAAAAATAAAAATATATATATATAGCAAATATAGTGATTTTCTTTAACCTAATATACAATCATAATTAGTTTAATCACCTAAATTTTGGATACTTTGTTAGATTAAGTCTTTATGAATCCAGCACAGTATCTGTCTTTTTTTACTCTGGAGTTTACACATGGAAACAAGCCTGAAAGAACATCAGATGTGACATTTATGTTTAACATCAAATCTGCATCAGTCCATATTAAACACAAAGATCTCAACAATCATAACGGAATCCATATCAAAATGTGTCACACAGCGAGTGCTGCAGTGACTGTGCCGCAGTAGGAGCTGCCATTGTGCAACTACAAAAACCTTTGAAAGAGAAATACTGAGTAGAATTACTGGATCCAGGTGCACTGTAGGTTACAGTACAAATTTCAGCCTCTCCAAAAACAGAATGTATGAGTACATTTGTTATATTTTGTGTTATTTATTTACCTGTTTGTAACATAATTTGTATGTTACTTAGATTGTTTTAGTCAGCTGATTGTCTTTATCTTCTTCTGCAAATCCAATAAAGTCTGCTGGATGTTTTGTTTCACTTAGATGTGCAGTTGACACAGGGCTGTCAGTTTCGTATGGGTAGAGTTCACAAAGTATGTAAAGAAAACTCACAATATTCAGTGTGTAATTTTAATTATGTACATGATAAAAAATATCTGCAACATGTTTTCAATGGATTATCTTATTTCTTACTCCCTAAAATATACTTTTATTTTCTGAAGGTTATTTTCAGTACGTTTAGTTGAGCAGATTTTCTCCCTCTGGGTGAAAGTTTTAAATCTTTTGATGTTGAGTTGACCTGAAGGAACAAGACTACTTTTGCATAATGTCATTTTCACAGGGCAACTAGAAGTAGCCTGAAGAAACTGAATGAATGAACGAAACTGAATTCTTTGTGTTGGTGTCTACAGTCGATAAAGCCATCAATCTGTGAATATTAAAATCACAGACACGATTGCCTTTTCCAGCTTCTCTGCCATTAACACTAATAGCTTCTTAATAGGTCACAATGCTCTCAGATCAAATCAGAATACCAGATTAAAACAGAAAACCAATCCTTCAAGTGCATCCCCAATATAAGCTCTTTAAACAGTCTTTTAACTATAAAATGTAACATTTGATCTAGTAATGTTAAGTCATAGATACATTCATTACTGTCAGTCCCTTCAGACTTCTCTGAATATGTCTTTCACTTCCTGGTTAAAAGCTTATTTTATTCCATAGGTACTTTTCAATGGAAAAGGCAAACAAAAGCAAAACTTAAATCCCTAGAGAAGTGTTATACAGCAGATGTGGAGAAAAACCCACATCTAGGTTTCCCTCAGTATCTGATAGTACGTTTGTTTATTTTCTGTCATAATATCACAGTGTTACTTTTTCATAGATAGGACTAAAGTTTTAAGTAGTGAGCCGAGAGCTCAGGGGTCAGACTGCGTTGTACGGATTTCCTTATATGGTGGTCAGAAAGAGGCACAGCCAAGCTCAGAGTTTATTCCGAGGGGAAAGCCTGTGGAATTAGTTTTGATAAATGTACACTTCCAAGCGAAACAGTCGACTTGATTAATATTATTCGTCTTTAATGTACTCCAGTATACAAATATCTGACGATTCAGTGAGATATAAACATAGTCTTGGCTTGTGACTGGCGAGCAAACCGTTATGGTTACGTCACAAGCACCGAGCGCAGTCTGACAGTTCACCAAAAAGAAATGTTCGCGCTGTCCTCGGCTAGAACGGGTATACAAATGTGAGAATTTCAGTTTTCCATGTACGTTAAAAACGTGAAATTATATAGTTTGAACCAAAAGAGGAGGCGGTACCAACAACGCGCTGAGTTATGTTGCGGAAGTCGACCGAGACGCAGCCAATCAGAAAAAAGTAAGCTTATTTTAGGGTGTACCTTTGTGAGAGAAGTCCCAGAATATATCTTACATATAAAGTTGGAAATTAACATAATAAATTCAAATAAATGACGGCCTCACCTCAGGCATATTTACTAAAGTATGTAACATTTCATTTATTTTTAATTCACTTAACAATTGATTTATTACTGTTTACATGGACTGTAAGTCAGAATGTTTGTCAGCCCAGTGAACTGCTTAATGATCACTTAATGACAGCTGGACAGAAACACAGCACCTCCCTAAACTCCAAAGGGAAAAAACAAAAAAAGCCAATCCCAGAGCTCCTGGGAAGGTGTGGGCTGTCATGGACTTTAAGTAAGTTCACCTGGGCGTGTCACTTACGCACAGGTAGTTTCGACAGTCTTTTCTATCCAGGCTGATGTCATTCTTTGCTTTTGAAATTTCATCAAGATGACTATAAGAAAAGAAACAAAAAGCGAGACAGAATGATGGGACTTCTGCTTAGTCTAACGCAAAGGTGAGTTGACCTTTTTTATCCCCGATCTGTAACTAGAAAATAATGTTAAGTGTTTGAACAAACATTGTTTTAGTAGTTTACAGATTACGGTGGACGAGGATAGTTCTGTACTGAATCAAACACCAGGCTCGTATTTTTATATCTCCTAAGGTGACTGTTGCTGCAGATTTAAAGTAACCTCTGCATGTTTCTAAAGTGGATCATAAACTATTATAGTGTTTAGATAAGGTTCAACAATTTTATGAGAATAACAGGCTACAACACTCTCATAACTTATTTTATGTACAGTGGAGAAAGTAAATGCTTTATTCAGTGCTAAACAAAGCTGCTCCCTGTTGTAGAGTATATGGGAATATCTGTAATTTATGTGTCCCCACCCTGCTTTGTTTCTTTCAGTCTGAATGCATCATCCTAACTGACAACACTTTGAACAAGTCACTCCAGGATTGACTGCTGCACCACATTCCTGTAAAAGCAATCAGAATAGCTTATGTACTTACTGCACTCCTTTATAAGCTGAAATTCTGCTTTTATATATGAATATGACTGTGGATGCATTCAAAACCTGCTGAGAGGTTCTCATTTCAAGATGCAGCCAGGAGGTCCTCCTGCTCCACCGCCACCACCACCTCCACCTCCACCTCCACTTCCTCCACCGCCTCCTCCTCCACCTCCATCCCTACATAGCCCGGGTCTCATTGCAAGGTCAGAGCGCCGGCGCTCCAGAATGCGCAACTTCAACTGGGAGACCCTACCCAAACACACAGTTATAGGAAAGCACAATATCTGGACAGCGGATAAGACTGATGGGGAATATGAGCTGGACACTGATCATATGGAGGAGCTGTTCAGCCACAAGCAGGCCCAGCAACAAATCAAAGCTCTAAACCGTCAGAGTATGAGGGGCCTGCCAACTTCTACCACAGCAGGGGAAATGGTGAGTGCAGCCAGCCAGAGTATGAATGTGTCACCCATCACCAGTTCACAGAGTGGAACTTTGACCCCTAAAGTTTGTACAATAGATTGAAAGGTTTGGGATTCTTTCCTGTTTATTGCTGAGATAGGGAAGAAAGTTCTTTTGACCTGAATTGATTTTTTTTTTTTTTTTTTCCAAGCTTAAATTTGAGAAAAACAGAAGATGTCCCTGCAATGTTTTCCTCTTCTAAAATGTAAAACCAGTGTGACCAAATTGGGTGATAGTGAATTTTATGAAATGGGACAGTGATACTTTAGGAACTTTATTAACACTTTATGTGAAATTTACACATCTTTACATTTATATATCCAAATTTGTAAAATAAATAAATAATAGTATAATGTTTTTGTCAGAAACATTTTGTATTGATGTAAAATCACTCAATACA
Source organism: Heterochromis multidens (assembly GCA_015108495.1). Classification (NCBI taxonomy): domain Eukaryota; kingdom Metazoa; phylum Chordata; class Actinopteri; order Cichliformes; family Cichlidae; genus Heterochromis; species Heterochromis multidens. The sequence goes on along the minus strand of VUQS01028562.1, from coordinate 4,675 downwards.
AGGGTGGAGTCTTATTATTCTTCATATGTTTGCTAAAGGAAAGTCTAATTGTGTTCTCATAGAACACCAGTCTCAATAGCCTATGCTCTGTATTTAAGCTACTGTCCATAATAAACACCTGTGTATATACATTTATTTAATGAACTGTAGATCAATCATGGTAGATCAATCATTTGTCCAACAATAGTGGGTTAAAATGTTTAAACTTTTACTTTGACCTATCACCTACAAGTTTGTAGGAGAAACCTTGAGAAGATGCAAAAACTGCATCTTTGCCCGGATTGTTCAATACAATCAACTCAAAGAATTCTTAACCTTTGGAATCAACTGTCTCTTTGGAAAGCTGAGGTGTCTGTGATATGAAAAGACAGAGCTCAAGTCAACAGTGACATCATTTTAGCAACTGACAAGCTGATTTTAATCAGGTCTCTGGTCTGCCTGTTTTCATTTTCAGGTTTCCGTCCTCAACTCCAAGAGGAGCATGAACATTGGAATTTTCCTGAAGCAATTCAAGCGGTGAGTCAGTGGTAGCACTGTAAAGGTGTGATTGGTTTTGCACAATAATCTTTCCATGTTACAGTGTTAAATGGCACAAGGTGAGGCAGTCAGATTTGTCTGCAATGTGACTGCATCATACTCTCAAAATCTCTGAATGCCAGCATGTCCTGGCAGGTCTGATCTCCACTAGACTGTTCTACAGCTCTAACAGGTTATCTCCCTGATGTAACTCAGATAAACTTTTGAGAGGTATTGTAAATGTATTACCTAAGGCTATTTGGCATAAACAACAGATCTCAAAAGGAATGACTGTTACAATAACATCCCTAAAATGTTTGTGATCAAACTACCAGAAGTGTCACAAGCAAAACAAGAGAACACATGGATAAATTAATCTATCTACCTTTTTCTTTTACTTTGTATGCAACCAAATATGTGTTTCTGTGTTCAGAACACATTTTTCCAAAGGATATTCCATGATTTTCATGTCCTGTACAGCATGTGTTTTTTCTGAGGGCTGAAAACCAAAATGAAGTGATTAGAGCAGGTAGAGGCTTGTGCGTGTCAGCAGCCCAAGTTTTTCCAAGTATCCAAAAGTTTGGTATGAAAGCAGACACCCACAACTAATGAGATGTTTCAACGCAACAATACAAACATCAAGATAACTGAACGGAATCCCATTTGTCTCTTCACCTCCATTTACAGGCCTTTAAAAGACATGATTGAGGACATCAAATCAGGAAATGGTCTGGGTTTTGGTACCGGAAAACTGCAGGAATTATGCAAGTTGCTTCCAGATGAAGGAGAGGTACTTGAGTTGCTTTTTTTCCCTTTTCTTCTCTGCTGAGTCATGTGACTCTTAAACCTTTATTTCTTGTAATTTTACTTTGTGAATACATAATCAGATTTTCCCAAATGCAGGTGAAGCAGCTGGTTAATTTCAAAGGCGACATCTCAGCCCTCCCCGAAGCAGATCTGTTTATGTTAATGTTGGTCAAGATCCCCAGGTAAGCTACCTGAATGTAATTCAATGAAATGCACATGTTAAATGTCACTGGTGATATATTAAATGATGGAAATTTTGTGTATGTTAGCTATGAAGAGCGTCTGACCTGCTTGGTGCTGAAAGAGGAATTTTTCCCCCTAATGCATGAAGTAAAAGAATTCATCCATACTTTGACCGCTGCTGGAAGGGGTATTGTCTGTTTTCTTTGATTTTAAAAAGATGAGACTATTTAATGCAGAGTTGTAAGCCCATTTGGAGTTGGAGTTAACCACATGTGTTTTCTTTTAGACCTGCTAGAGTGTGATAATCTTCATGCTGTCATTCGCTTGGTCCTCAAGACTGGAAATTACATAAATGCTGTGAGTATATAAGAAGTGACTGTGGAGTCTTGGATGACTTTTCCTTGTGTTTGTGCATCTTTGATCTAAATATGTTTATCTGATCATAGGGTGGCTACGCAGGCAATGCAGTTGGCTTCAAAATGTCTTCTCTGTTGAAGCTAGTGGATACTAAAGCAAACAAACCTGGAATGAATCTCATGCATTATGTCGTGATGGCAAGTAGCTTTGACTTGTTTGAACTGATTACAATGCAGAGTCTGTGTTTCTCTATCATAAGATAGTGTTGCAAAATTGGATTTTTAACAAACTTTCCAATTCATCACAGCAAGCTCAGAAAGTGGACATGGCAATACTTAAATTTCCAGAACAACTCAAACACATTGAAGCTGCAGCAAGGTAAACAATATTTTTAAAAGCCATATTTAAGTGTCTTTTATGTTTGTTTTATTTTCTTTTTTTGCTGTATCATCAGAATAAGAGAATAAATGTTTTCAAAACGTATTTTAGAATAAACCAAGGTGACACTGAAGGAGAGTTTCAAAAACAGGTAAAGAAAGTGCAAGATGCCAAAGCAAACACCTTAAAGCAGGAAGACCTAAAGGCACAGATGGAGGATTTTCTAAAGGTGAGTAATTCTTTTTGGGCCCAGTTTGTGTGAATTTTGATCGAGAATATATGTTCTAATGTTTTGGTTTTGGCTCTAATTAGGAAGCTGAGGTTTGCTTGACAGAAGTAGAAACTGATCTTCAGGAGCTGCAGGCAGTAAGTGACAGTGTGGCACAGTACTTCTGTGAGGACTCCAAGAATTTCAAACTAGAGGAGTGTTGTTCCATTTTCAACTCTTTTTGTGAAAGATTTTTGCGAGCCATGCAGGTAATATATGTGCTATATGTGCTGGTATATTCTTTAACTGAGGTAAAGCAAAAAATTAAAAAAGGTTTAAAACTTCTTTTTTTTTTCCCCTGCAGGAAAACAAGGCTACAGAAATTGCAGAGGTGAAACGGAGACACAGAGACAGATTGGAGTTCGCAGCCAAGCGCAGGTCCACAGCTACCTGCTCCAGTAGAGATAAGGAAATGGATAGTATTGCATTAGAATCTGTGTTACAAAACTTTGTCACCAAACGTGGCTCTAGGAGAAGAGCAGGAACGCCCTTGACGATTCGTGGAAGTCCCACGAACGGCAGCCCTAATACCGGAAGCCTATCAGAAATTACTTCTCAGGCAAACCTCCCCTCAGCAAATCAAAAGGATATAGCCTCTCTTAGAGCTAAGGACATGGGCAAAAAAGAGTGGAGTTCAGCAGTTGAACTCACTGAGAACTCACGGAACTCACAGAAAGCCCAGTCAGACACCGAGGACAAAATGGCAGAAAGTGAAAATTCTCATGAAGAAGAGATGAAAACCTCCAGAAAAGAGGACTCTAGAGGACTTAGGAACCCTGCCAAAAGGACTGCTAGCATTACGACCACAGTTAGAGCTTTCGATGATGATGAGGAAGATCTGCAAGACAATAATGAGGAGGAGGCCCAAAAGCTACGTGAAGCATCTAAAAAAGTTTTGCGTTTTCAGAACAGCCGTGGAAGTGTCTCATCTGGGGACTACTCTTTGGAAAATCAGAAATCTCCTGCTCCAAGTACCATCATGTGCCGTCAGCTTACATTTGATGAGGAAACAGATCGGTATCCTGATGACCCCACCAATGAGGATATGCTTCAAGTTTTGCTCAATCCTCAGCCCTTACCAAAACGTAACCTTGGCCGCCGCCATACGCTACCTACCAAAGTCCCTAAAACAGAGGAAGGGGAAAGTAATCGGTGGACTGAACTGCCAGTGGGAGCTCCAGATCATGTGGCACAAGAAAAGGGAACAGTGCCAGAGAGAGAGGGTGCTGGACACCCTCCCTCCAAACCAGTGTTTGATTTTACTGACATTTCTCACAACTTAAAACAATCAGGTGCTCAAGACCTGAATGCCACATCAGCAGAAAACGTAACCAAGCCACCTGTTTCATCACCTCATGTCATACAGCCCACAGACAGCCACCTACAGATAAAAAGTGAAAATGTTCCAGCAAGCAACAAGCCTGTGGTGTTTAAAACTGAGACCACTGGACTATTTTTTAGTTTTTTCAAACGCTTTGGAGATATGAGTAAACTGCAGAGCAGCAAGGATACTGTAAATAAGGCCACAGGCTCTGGCGTGTAGTCTTTGGAAAATATTTTTACATGTATCAAAGATAATTTATGTAATTTTAATGTTAATTGCAATTAACTCATAAGGAACAATATTGACTGGGTCATGATGATGATAAAGTGTTGATATTGTGGTAATTTTTCCTAAATTGTAAAGATATTAGAGAAGGTTTTAAGCAAGTGGAGATGCTGTTTGTTTAGGAGAAGGCATTTTGTATGTTGTACCACTAGATGGCAAAATATAGTTAGCTTAAAGTAGAGGAAGCCAAGCAGAAAGTAGAAAAATGGGCACACTCATTGTGTTTGCATTTTTATCCATATCCAGTAATATTCTTTTTACTATATTGTTTGCAAAAGTTGGATAAATGCTTTAATGCCTACAGTGTGTGAACTTTGGAAGGACTGAAATTCAAAACCCTGCAGAAGGTACTGAGAAAGTGTAAAGAGACAGAGTGTGAAAATAAGAGCGTGAAGAGGCTGTATTTAAATCTTGGTTTGGTTGTTTTTTGATACTGCAAATTGCTTTTATTGCATGTTTAAATACAGTATTGCTGGTTTTTTGTTTTTTTTTTTAAGCTGAGTATACTTGTGTTGCTCTATTTTCAGCTCTTTTTGTGAAAGATTTTTGTGATTTTT
>VUQS01028561.1:6229-29722 GCA_015108495.1 Heterochromis multidens | reverse complement strand
TGTAGAAACAAACACTGGTGGCTTGAGCAGCAGCAGCCGCGTTGCTTCTGTCACCGTCCATCTCTCGTGTGGTTGGGGGCTCGTCACCTGTCGCCGGGCGGATGGTGGGGGGACCACAGATGACAGACGAGAGATGAGAGGCCGACACTGAATTAGCTGACATTAATGCTTCTTAGTGTCTCAGCTTGTTGTTCCAAAGTTGGCTTGCAAAGGATGCTGGGAAAGAAAACACAGCAGATAACAGAGACCAACAGCAGATGAAGGAGAGCAGAGGAAAAGGACACTGAGCTGCCAAAGAGCTTTTAAAAACGGCATCCTGCTGCTGCTGTAAATACTCACCAGAGCAGGAAGTGTATATTATTCCGCAGCTAAAAATAGTCCCTATTCCATGTCCTTCTGTTTGCCCAGCAGCTTGTTTTATGTATCCATTTAAACCTTCAGGACAAGCCAGCAGGATCATCACTGACAGCAACAGACATCATATATATGAGGAATAAAAGTGAGAGAAAAGTTCACGCCTGATCTCATTATACAATAAATTTAATACATAAAAGAAGCCATGCAAAAAAAACATCCATCTGTCAGTCAAAGAGGCCACGCCCCTAATAATGCAAACTTTGCAAACAGGTGAGTTATAAAAACATTCTCCCCCAGTACAGTTGTTATGAAGGGGGAAATTATGTACAGAGACCAAAACAGCTGGAAAATTGAACATGGGAGTCTATGGGGACTGACTCACTGCTGTAGCCTCTAGTGGACGTTAGAGGAACTGCAGCTCTCTCGATGTTTTGAGACTGTTTCTGCTTCTGAAGCAATGCAAAGGACGCTGGGAATGAAAAAAGGAGCAGACAAAGTCAAAGAATAGAAAAAGAGAGGGATGGGCTGACAGACACAAATTCATGGTCATTACAAAGATGCTGATTGGCAGCAGGAAGGCGACTTGAGAGGAAGCAGCTTTAAAAAGCCTCGTAAAAAATAAAAAAAGCCTATAAAATCATCCTTCCTCCTTTCCTCAAAGAAACCCCCACACCTGTCTCTTTATCTCGTCTCCTCTTACCTTCTTCCCCTTTGCTTCCTGCTCCCTCTCTCCTTCCTCTGCCGACCCCTCTGCTGTGACCTTGTTATGGCAGATAAAGAGCTAGACCCTAAAATCAGCATCTCACCGTGTTCCCACAGCCTGCCCAAACCAGCCCCGAGGTCAGAGGTCAAAGTTAAACGCTGCCAGACTCTCTGGGAATCCAGTGGGCAGCTTTCGTGGTTGTTTGCTGGCGGTGGAAAAAATAGTTTTGGGTGGCGTCTGCAGAAAGTGAAGAAAACGCCAGACTTTATTGACACAAGTGCAGCCATTAGCCAGAGAAATAATCAAAGAGAGTCAGACAAAGGCTCCATTTTCCTCGTCAAGACATTTGAATTAGAACATCAATGCTTTTTTTTGAGTACCGCACATCTCGAAACACCTACAGAGCCTAACAGCACAATAAATCCTCGGCTGAGGGTTTTTATTGTCTCATTTAGGGGTGATTTCAATAACTCAGTTTGTGCAGCTTGTTTGCTAAAAGTCAACGAGCAGCAGCAGCGAACGGATGGACAGAATCCACTCCGAGAGGGAAAATGAAGCCACGGAGACGAAAAAGCCGAAGAATTTAAAAAATAAAAGCCGGGCCATTCATTGTAAATCTTCCAAGCAGTGAGCTTTCTCTTCATAAGTGCCCTTCATTGATCCTGGCGGTCGGCGGCAGAGTGCTACACTTCCACCCCCATCTCTCCACCTCTGTCTCTTATCCCAAAAGCAGCCACAAGTCAACAACTCTGACTGCGTTTTTAAGTGCTCCTCCAAAAAGAGAAGTGTGTGTATGTGTGTGTGTGTGTTTAGGTATGTGTGTGTGTGTGTGTGTGTGTGTGTGTGTGTGTGTGTGTGTGTGGTGTTTTACCCCAGCGGCTGCATTCCTTAGCCCCCGTTAGCATTCAGCCCACATAGGTCACGGCCAGCAGCCTTTTGTGTTCGACCAGCCTCGCTGTCACTGCAGTGCGGCGGCTGAGTGTGTGTTTGTGTATACAAATGGGAGAGAAAGTCAATGGCAGCCACACACACACACATGCAGTTTGTTGGTGAGCTGCACTCAGAAACAATCAGGAGGCTGCGAAGGCTTTAACAAAAAAAACTGTTAAGAGTCACATGGTCTCACAAATGTCAAGCAGAAAAGAAAAGAGGGGAAAAAAGGAAGTCACAGCTCCAGTCACAGCAGACCGTCTTCTCTACATGACTTTGTGTAACTTTGTGCAACTCTTTGTTGTTTTTCCACACTTTCAACTTCTCATTCAGCCTGTGGATTAAACGAAACCCTAACCCTAGACGGGTCGCCGTTGACCTGATGGATGGTTAGAGTTAAAGAGGGCGTAAAGAGTTTAACAAATGTATTCGACCACCTGTCATAAAAACAAGAAAACACAAATATTTTTCTGGTATACTTTTTCTGGTCAATCATACCAGACAAGCTCAACACTTGTCTGGTATGACTGACCTTCATATCCTAACAGCCCATGTAAGGTTAGGGTTTGGGTTAACCAAAGAAAGACCAAGCTACACTTAACAGACTTTATTTCCTGAACGTTTGCCTGTTTAGAAGCCGACTCAAACAAACCCACCTGAAAGTCAAACCCTGGACAGGTAGCCGGAGACCTGGTGCATCTTAAAGAGGATAAGGAACCGCTGCAGCTGTGTGTGCTTTCTGGTGCCCGAGAAAAACCTGGCAAGATCCCTGTAATCAGTAAAAGAACAGAATAGAAAAGACAGCAGTCACTTTTACAGGCTAGCATTTAAAGGAAACAGAGGTTTATGGCTACAAGTCATTAAACAGACAGACTGGACTGAATGAAGTAATTGAAAAATGTATCATATCAGGCAGGTTTCCAGGTTTTCCCTAAAAGCTTTAACCCTGTGAGGTCCAAGTCTTGGCAGTCATGGGACAAAAATAATCACTGGCTCACATCAAAGCTATTCACATTTTCAGCTTTTCTCTATAACACAGGGTTAGGGTTGGGGCGTCCATCGACGCTCAGGGACGTCTGACTTCAAGTGTCGATGGGCGAAAAATCACTAGCGATGTTAAGTGGGCGGGTCCCAAATAAAATGTTTCTCAATTTGGAGTTGAGTGACTGAATCAACTACCAATGATAGCAAAGGATACTGACCTCTGCTCTGGACCGGAGGTGGTCCCATACAGGCTAAAATGTGGCATAAGTGGCTGAAGCCTATCCCAGCTGCCATAGGGCGAGAAGCAGGGTACACCCTGGACAGGTCACAGCGCTAACACAGAGAGACAGACAACCATTCACATCTATGGGCAATTTTAGAATCACCAATTAACCTAACCCCTCTAACTACATGTCTTTGGACTGCAGGAGGAAGCCGGAGTACCTGAAGAGAACCCACGCAGACATGGGGAGAACATGCAAACACCACACAGAAAGGCCAGATGGTGGATTTGAACCATCTGGTTCTGTTGCTGTTGAGGCAACAGTGCTAACCACTGCACCACTGTGCCATATATGGTCCACCCATCCAGGTGATGATAGACAGGAGATATGTTGGACCTAATCTGAGCTACTTTGGGTAATTATGGCTCAGTTGCATCAACCAAATAAATGACAGATCTGGCTGTGCTTAGCTTTTTCTCTGGGCCAGAAGTGGCACAGATGGCCTTAAAAAGTGGATCTGTGGCTGAGTCACCATCATCAGTTAAGCCCAGAAAATGACCCAAAGACAACTCCAGATGTGGGCTGACATGTGTTGCTGCCTCAGTCACAATCTCAGACTTTGGGTAAAAAGAGGAGAAGGAAGTGGAAAGAGCAGGACTGTGTTTGGGAGCATCCCCCAACAACAGCCTGAATCTGACACCAGAAGAAGTCTGAAGTATTCATCACCTCATACCTGTCCTCAGGTCTGTCTCCAGCTGACAATAAAAAGACACGGTTGAAGTGCTGATTGTGAAACGCCCGGGTCTGAATCTCTCCCACATCCCCTGCAGTCATTCTGAACCACAGCACAGAAATGCCAGCCAGCTCATTAGCATCGCCTGGGTCCATGTTTCACCGTACGCTGCAATAAGCAGCTCTTCTGTAACAACAGACATGCTGTGTCATGGTTTTGTTAGTCGGGAGAGGTGACTAAGTTCAGCGCGATCCTTCAGATGTTTCATGGTACAGGCTAGACAGATTTCAAGAAACAGGCAGCCTGTTAGCAGAGGCTAATGCTGCAGTTAAATGAGGCATTTAAGAGCACATGTATGTGTGGGATATCTGTGTTCTCCTTGTGAGGAAGCCTTAACCTCACGTGACCTCTCGCCGTGTGCTGAAGTGAGATTCGGCTCTGAATGAGGCAGGATGTTCCCCACTAACAGAAGCTTTTACCTCACCTCTCTCATTTAACTGTTTTGCTGCTCCATCAACAGCGAGCTGAAGCTTTTTTATTTTGGTGTGTGACTCATTTCCCATCTCTGCCCATTCATCAGCCATTAAACACACTAAATGGCTGCACAGCACATTTCCTCCGCCACCGTAATGCGCTCGGCTTTGCGGGAGATGTGACATTGTCCCTCCTGACGGCCACATTGTCTCGCAACATTACACACAAACACATACAAGTAAATGAAACCGACTAAGAGACGGATCCCATGATCGCTTTACTCCCATGTGTGATAAACGCTCTTCTCCTCTTCCTCGCTTTCCCTCTCTTTCATTTCCAAATCATTTGTTTCCAAAGGCGCGGAGCGGCTGCAGGAGCTGTGGCGGCTGCGGGTAATTGGGTTCAAAAATGACATCTCGCTTTCAGGAGTGACAGACTCGGAGCAATTTGTTCTGCCTTTGGTGAGGGTGACATCATGGATGTGCTCTGGACAGATGAGGGAGCTGGAAACACAGCCGACAGAGGAGCCCCCATATGAACTAATGAGGAGAACCATTTGTATATCACAGGAAATGTCAAGGAAGAAAGTTCACAGGGGATGGGAAGGCACAGTGGGAATAAAGGCTGTCTTTGTAGTTTCTGAGAACTGTTGAATATAAAGACATGCTTTACTCCTCGCTGTGTGAGAAAGAAAAACTATCAGCACTGTAAACATACAGAAAAAACACAACAAATGTGCAGCATGCATTAAAGGAGCTCTGAAAACATCATGACAGTCACGGCCTTTAGGTGAACTGTTAGAGGTCTGATGCCCATATTTACGAGACACACACAAGATATCTTTGCCACTATTAAGTTGCATGATTGTATGTCAAGTATGTTGTACAGCTAAGACAGCAGTGTGTATACGGTTCTCCTGAGTATCAGTATAATGATAGCAAAGCTGACTTGAATGTGAGGAAGTTGCCAATGTCAGATAAATCCCGTGTAGCTGGGTCATTCTACAGTTGCAGGACATTTTCTGTCTGACTCATGAATTTGTGTAAATATCACCTGCACTGAGACAAAATGTAAACCTAGCTGTTTATGACTCTTGAGAACCCCCCAAAAATTGTCCCAATGTCTTGAGAACTAAATAGAATTTTAAATATTAAATATTTAAATAATTTTTAAATATTTAAATATAAATATAATATAATTAAAATAAGTTGTAAAGCCACCTTTTTTTGTTTTGATTTTGTTGACACGTCTCATAATTGTTAAACCGTTTTTTGTTTTTTTTTACATCAACATATTTTAAAGAACAGTAATTATGCACTGCAAGTTCTGTCCCACAACATATGTGCAACCCTGTTACCAAAACCTATTTAGCCTGGAAAACCGTGAGTGACATTACAAAAAGAAAGTGACATGATCCCTAACACCACAGGTAAGTCGAAGGTCAGTCCTTTTTGGTACGTTTTGTATCTTTCCAATCTTTTCTGTCTAGATTGAGTGTGTCACCCTAAGACATGCAACCCTGTTATCCATATTACCAAAAGAAGACACATTAATTTCAAACTTTCTTTATTTATAGAACTACATTCATCCTTGACTTTCACAGTCAGTTACATTCCATTGCTAGTGTCTTTTTCTGAGAAAATACTAATACAAGCACTGATTTGCAACCCTGTTAGAATACATATAAAACAAACTTGTTAAAAACATATAAAATATTATTCAACATTTCTGTGGTTTTGAATATTTATTTGTAACATTTATGTCATAATCTACAAATCAAAGTAATTCAGCCTTGTGCGACCCTGTTGCTCTATTTGAACCATGTTGCCATGTTTTTCTTACCACACAAGGATTTAATCTATTGCCTTTGTAATAGTTAGAATTTTTGTATGAATAGTGCAGTAGAGCAGAAATTTGAAAATAAATAATGAAATTAATACAAAAAAAAGAAAAGTTGGGCAAGATAGATTTTAAAAGTTGGTTAAATTAATATTCAGTATGAGAGTGACTATCTTTAACTTCACAGTCAAACATGTATTAAATTTTATTAAATCTACTTTTCCAGCTTGTAGATTATTGGGCTACACCAAGCAAAGCACACAATAACTAAAATATCTTATAAAAAGTGTACCTGAGTTTTTGATGTCCCAGAAAATTGATTCTGTTTATCTGGATGTTTGCGTTTTAAGGTTTTTGATAGTTTATTATTTGCTTTACTTAAATGCGTAACAGAAAATTATAAAATAAAGAGTAAAGACCGACCCAGCTAAGTTACAGCTGGCTGAATAACTGCTCCATGTAGGCTGTTCCTGTAGAAAGTACATTAAATTTAATAAGCTGGCTAACTAGCAGACAGTAAAGACAGTATTTTGCTAAATGAGATCAGATCAGTGGGATTTGATCCCTAAAATTTAACGGTCCTTCCATGAATCCGATGTCCTGCTAATGTCGACTGTAGTTTTTCTCCAATAGTTAAATTATTTTTGGTCAGATGAGCTTCATTCGATAAAACTGGCTTTCTAAAGGCTAATGTTTGCTAGTATTAGCTTACCTACTAACATAGATAAACTGTGTAGCAGCTGGTTTGCTAACCTTAGCTTGCTCATTAGCTTTATCACTATGTAAATCCTATCTGAAGCCTCGAGTGTTGGTTTCTATCCTTGGAGTCTGTGTTGTCCTGGGAGTTGGTTGTTTGGTGACATTAGTAATATATAGATTCCATGTCTGCTGTGAGCAACAGACAGATATTGATAAGTTACTTTAAAGCAAGCATTAGCTTCAAATCCTTTGGATTTTTGTGCTGTAATACAGAAGAAACAGATGCCTGAGAACATGTTTAACTAATTTAGCCTCTTCTTCATCCCTGACATTTTGGCGTTTTATATTTATAGTTATGGTGAGACTTTCAGCTTCTCATGTGTAGAGGCTTAGCATCAAATTTAAACCAACCAGATAGTCCAAGAAAGTACAAAACCCAGAGAGGACATGAACCCCCTACTCTTCTGTCTGGTAACCTTCTTCACCATCAGCCTTTTAGCTTCTGAATCTGGACTTCAACTCACTCTTTAAAAGAGGACTGCTATCATCAAATGTATGCAACACAAACCTAAAAGGTCTCGAGACTACTTTTAGTTTTTTAGTCCTTCTGTATGATTGTTTGAAATAAAACACTGAGAGTAAAAAGAGGAAGAGACTGTCCTCACATAATGCAGTTTCTCATCGCTGAAGCCCCCCACATGCAGCAGTTTCTCTGTTCAGTGGGAACAAAGCTCCATAGATTCCTTTATCTTCTGTGTGGGCTGTCCTTTCTATTCTTTGGTAGTTTTATTGTGACCAGAAACCAGTTATGACTCTTACTTTAAATGTGCTTTTAAACAAAGGGATTCACCTTAGTCTGCAGTAACAAAGGTGTTCAATGCATCACAGTCAGATCCATCCATTTTCTTTTAATCTGATATCTGTATTATCATTTTAAATAATGCTCTGGTCGTGTCGTTCCTTTATTGTATTGCTCACTATAACCTTTCACTCACATAGACTTAGGAGATAGCAGGACATTTACTCGTTTATTCTGTATGAGAAGGATGATGTCAGTCTAAGTGAGGAACACAAATATAGCTTCCACACTTTCCCACTTCTTCACTGAAAGCTGTCCACTGGAAATCCTGTAGCTCATGCACTTATTGGTGAAAAATTCATTCCTACATTTCCTACTTATCTTTCTCCTACTCTTTCTACTATAGACAGTATAAAAGATGGGTATAACCACCCATTGGTTAGTGAATCCTTGAGCTGAGTGCTTTTGGTGTCACCATCTCGGTGTTTGAAAACCTGGCATTACAAGTGATTGGTGGATCTGAATGTGAAACTGAAGACATTGCATACCCTCAATGATCCTGTTTTCTGACACTAATAATGATAATAATCTACAAAATTAATGTTTCATTTACATTAATATGGACAGAAACTAGCACCTGAGCCCATAAACCCATCTGGAAAGTGTTCACTGAGCTCACAAAGCCAGATAGTTGAGGGTCATTTTCCCACAGACTTCTTAACAACCAGAAGACTTCTTGCAACCACATGTAGGTCTACTGCTCCACAACCAGGTTTGAAACACTTCTGCGTTGGATTCACTTTTCAGACCTTTTTTTTATACTCATGTTTCCAAACAGTCCTCGTTCCTAAATACTGCTTTTTCTGTCAGATATGCCCATCATAACCTTTTGTATAGCTGCATCAGCCGCAGCAACATGGGACGCCAGGAGGAAACACACAACCCAATCAAAAAGGGTGGTTTCATAAACCGAGAGAACATGGTTTGTGTTCTGTTTGGGAGCTCTGAAGGAAAAGATGAATGGGTATATTTTAACTCAAACTATGGTAAGATTGAACATGAAAAATGACCATAAAGGGTATCCAGTGGACAGTTATGTTTTATTGTTTCTTGCCCTAGTTTCAGGGCTTAGTACATCAATTCTTCTTCTGTGTTTTCATGGGTTTGTTTGGGTATTCCCGTGAATGTTACACATGCTGAATGTCTAGGACAGTTTCTTGTATGTGTCTGTCTTCAGTGGAGATGGCATGGTCTGGGTAGAGAGTGTATTGACCATGATTTTAATCTTGCTTTAAGAGCTTATTGCTTCTGGACTCTCTGGACAGTTCTCTGGTGGAAGTGCTGGTGGTTCCATCGTCTGTTTCAGCGGACCAGTCTCTCCTCGTGGTTTCTGGGGGACTTAGGAAACTTCAATGACAGTTATTTTCCAGACTTTGGTGAAAAGAAGGATGATTTGGCCACAGTTGATGAGAGTTTGGGATGTTGTTCGGTTTGGTTTGCAGTCGAGCAGCAGGGCGTCTCCATCACTAAAGGGTACCCAGTGTGTTAAATTTTTTACACCCTCCGGGTCATCAACACTTCAATAAAAACTGATTGCTGAATTAAACCCAAAGCTAACCCAACCCTAGATGTTAACATGTGACACCAAGAGTTCCTGAACAAGCTGGCAGTTTAAGACTTCCTGTCGCTCTCTACTGTCGCTGTCAAATAAAGGCTTAGAAAAATCTTTAAGAAAAATCTTTTAAACCAAACATACCTGCAGAGCTTCACTTCGTAAACCACACGTGGGCAAAATACGCCCTAGGGAACCATCCAAAAACCAGCCTTTAACATCCTAAAGAATAACAAATCAACCCCACACACGGTGGAGTATTCTCTGTACGTATCTTTGCACTGTAACCTCAGATTACACCAACTGATAAAGCTGCACCACCATTCGTCTTGTGAATGTGTGGCCCTGCTTTGACAGTATCTTAGTTATCTCAATTCCCTGCTCTAAACCCTCATACTTTTCTGAAAGGGCGATCCAGCCGGTACATGCCATGATAAGTGCCGTGTCCCCCGAGGCGTCTGACAATCCCAGTCTTTGTACATTTACATGAGAACTGTGTGTTTGTGAGGAGAGGAGGAAGAGGATGGTGAGAGAGAAGCCCTCTGATCAGAAGTCTTTGAAGAAGAAAGGCTCTTTTCTGTGTATTAGTCTCCAGCGCCTCGTGTCATTCTCGCAAACACACTTCCAGCCCTGGAGCCATTCCTGTGATATCACACCAATCTAGCTCACCTGCCTGTCCTTGCTTCTCTCTCCCTGGAAGCGCTCTTTATGTGTCCTAGTTAAGCTGTGCTTCACTTCTGCTCGACTCCATAAACTGACACTCTACTACAAACCGTTAAACGCAGTCCCTGTCGGGCTGAAAGCTCTCCTCTCTCCTTCCTCCATGATAAGAGCTTGTGTGTAAAAGTGTGATTTATGAAAAACAGAGCTGCATTTAAAGGTGGGGATTAGCATCAGTGCAGGTGGTATGGAAAGATGTGCTTCATCAGATTGCTGTCACAGAGGGCTTACTGTCACTCCCAGACAGCTTAAGGTGAAGAAAGATGGAGTTTGTGGAACGACTTCATCGCTGAGCTCAGAATCAATACGTCTTCCTGGCTGCAGGGAAAGCACAGGCTGTGAAATAGACCCTGTTCACACAACATTACCAGCCGGCACTCGTCAATATCCCCATATTGCTTCCAATTGTCCAGATGAGCCTGTGTCACTAAAGCGGTTTAAAATAATTTCAGTAGAATCAGGTCAGGGTGATGTTTTTCATAAAGGTACAGATCCCTAGTGTCACATATCAACAAGTCGACTTTTCAGACTTTTTTTCAGACTTTTGTCAGCTTTTTCTTAATCCCGCGCAATAAATCTGTGTTATGTTTTTGAACTGACTTCTCATGGATGTGCACTTTTCTTATCATCCTCAGACTCCACTGGTCAGGATGACAGCTTATCATCCCAACAGTCCTCCACATTACCTGCAGTTTATTTCCAAGTTTGAGTAAATCAGCATTCAGTTAAACTGTAAAACAGGGAATGCAAAACTCAGTGAAAAATGTCCCGGCTGTGTCATAGATCATATCTAATGATTCAGTCTTGCTGCATTAATGTTCCCCAGTGACATTTTGATTCATCTCTTGCTGCAGGAGATGTTTCCAGACCACAACCAGGATTTAAACAAGAGCAGGAGTTATGGACTCAGAGTGAGGACTAGAGCTTTGCTCTCTTTGGAGTTGAATCATGTCACTTCAGGCATGTTCCTGTGCGTCACATTGCCCTCCACATTATCTCAGCTATGGATCCACTCCCACGCCCTCTCTCTCGATGGCAGTAAATCATCTCGGAGTAATTATCTGCAGAAGAAATGATCTGAATGTTTTCTGCGGTGCGCCTGGAATTCCTGTAACGAGCTCTATGGTTTCCATCAGACCTCTCCCACGCTGCGAAAACCGTCGTTTGAAGGCTGTAGACGGGCAGATACACAAATAGGCAATGAGCAGAGCGGTGGCCTGCGTGCCTGCGTCAGCTGTGCTGTTTTCTGCTTCCTCCTCAGTCCCCGTCATTCCCTGGGGAAGACGAGCGACCTTTGACATACAGCGTGGGACTGCAGTGTTGGGTGTTCCTGTGAGCACGAGCAGTGTGCCGCCTGCAACCATGTGACTATATCTGTGTGTGAAGGGCAAGAGATGCCGAGAAAGGCAGCGGGTCACCTTCGACCTTTACCGCGGGTTCACAGCCGAACATGCCACAGCTGATCGTCCAAATACAATGTTTTTCTGTCTCCTCCTGCAGCATCACCCTCTCCCTCGCTCTCTCTTTGGCTTTGTTTCTCAAGCTTTGTGACAAGCTTCATTTATTCCTCCTGACTGAACTGTATGAACAACTGGTCCTAAATAGACAGATGTAGATGCTGCCTCCAGGCTTGTGAGATGCCGCTCTGCCGTCTTGCTCTGAGGGTCTGACTGTGGGTTATGACCTGCTTCTGTTTAAAATACCAAACGTTTGTGCAGCTTTTAGATGTTCAAGTGAGAGAAATATCTTAACTAAGAAACCGAGAGTAACGTTCCACAGATGAGAAATTGTTTTCCAATATTTTAGAGTTACAAACATGTTTAATTTGATATATCACAATAAGTAATTCATCTTTTAAGCTGACTTAAGTTTAAGTGAGTGTCCCAGCACTAAGTTAAGTTAACACTGCTTTATGTCAAAGAAAAGCAAAAAAAAAAAGGACAGTTAATTTAGCTTGAATTGTAGATAAACTGTATATAAATCAAGGCCGTAGCCACATAGTAACGTCACCCATTGGATTCTGGACATTTTAGATCATGTTGGTTTTTTGGAGATAGAAGATTGGCTGTTGGGAACACAGACACAGATATCTGGTAATTAGGTTGTTGAAGATGGAGCTGGCAGGCAGGAGGAAAAGACCACAGACAAAATTCATGGATGTAGTGAAGACGGACATGAAGGGATAGGATGAGATGGAGGGAGATCCTCCAATGTCGCGACCCCTAAAGGGTCCAGACTTCCTGGACAGTCTTGGACGCACAGCAGCCATATTATTGGTCAGATAATTACATAAAAAATGCTCCAAAAGGCTCCAACAGCACAAACACGGTCCAGAGGTCCAGTTCAGGTGAAGCTGAGCAGACAGCTAGCAGCTAAAGCCGCCTGTGTCACCCTCCACCTCAGTCAAAGAGGCCACGCCCCTTAGTACAGCCTTAATGCAATTAAAACAGGTGAGTTATAAAACATCTGCCCCCTGTACAGCTGTTATGAAGGAGGAAATTATCTACAGAGACCAAAACAGTTTGTGTATCAGGCTGTAAACATGTTTATTTCTGCTGTAAAGTTTTAACATGGGAGTCTATGGGGACTGACTCACTGCTGGAGCCTCCAGTGGATGTTAGACGAACTGCAGATTTGCTACTTAGGCGTTTCCTTCATTTCTTAATTTTAGTCTGTTTAGACAAAAAAAACAAATCTTTTAGCAGATGAAAAATGTGAGATTTGTTTTAAAAGGTAACTTCTGTTTTTTTTCAGAATTGTGGCTAAAGCAAGATCAAACCAGTGGCCTCGTGGAAGAGAAGAAAGATCTGCCTTTTTATAATAAAACCTTTTGTGCTATCAAGTGAATTTTGCTTTAAATTCTTTGTTTTATTTCTCATGTGATATTTATTTTTTTTTGCAAACTTTTCTCCTTTCTGATTTTAAGTGCAGGAGATCGGAGGAAGTTAAACAGTCTGCTTTCTGCAGAAAAAGATATCCGTTTCATGGAATTAAAGTATTAAAGATCTAATAAATGACATTCTGACATTTAGAAAATTCCCCTTATATCCCTTATCTTCCCTGGATAAATGATAAAATCCCCTTTCTCTCACTCCCAAACACTTCCTGAAGTTGTGGGACCTGTGGGATCCATTAAGAGCTCCTCACAATAACTGCCTTTTTTTGATGTGACCTCTGTGGACCAGCTAAGTTGGTCCAAGCATGCAGAAAATAAAAAGTATTTGCAAACACGGAGTAACCCGGGGCTGAAATGTGACACCAGAAGGCAAAACAATAGCGTTATTAAAGGAGAAAAAAAGAAAAAGTGCTGTTCACACGTCCCAAGCCATTCTGCAAGTTTCACACATTCCAACAGCCTCAGCGTGAGCTCATATCTGTGAAAACCATCAGAGCGTCCTATTATCTGACGACACAGGAGCCTCTCTGTGGGCTTCGGCTGCAGACCTGTGTGTCAAAGAGCTGTCACCACATTCCTGACATGTGTTTTAACCTGCTTAGATGCACAAACCGCTGCTGTACAACGCTGATCACACATTGGCTGTCACAAGGGTCAGTCCATAAACCCATAAAAATTCCCACCTGACCCTCCTCCTCAGGATCAGCTGGTTTTTTAATGTAAAGTAACTGTAATATATTTGATGACGCTATGAAAAGTTTTAACCTTCATGTAGTGAATAGTTTCAAAGTACAAGAGATATCCACATGAAACTTTCAGGGCTGAAAAACACATTTAAGCTCAGTTAAAATCAGATTTAAACCCACTCCAAAGGTCACAATCTAAAGACTAAATCTGGGTTTTGCTAATTTTTTTTTTCTATAACCAACTTAATTCAAAGGGAAGTGCAGACAGTGTTGCAGCTAAAGTAACCACTTGTTAGATTCAGTTAAAAATAAGCATAAATCAGTGCATGTTGGTTTTAAGCTGATTATCGACGATGAAAACACTGACTCACTGTGACCACAGCGTGGGACTGTGACATCACTGTGCCAGTCAGGATTTGAAATAACTTTGGCTCTGAGTGACCCTGGTGTCACTTTACGAGACATTTTTCACGTATACTAACTCTAAATTTTTGGATCGTTGGTACCTCGGAGGCTTGATCTGTTTTCACTGCAAACCTTCAAAAAGTGCATTCTGGGTAAACTTTCAGGCTCATATGACCCTGTGATGTGGGATAGGTGGCTGCTCAGAACAAGTCAGAGCGTATGAAAGGTCTCCTTTTTACCTGCATTTGGATACCAGGCTCACCTTCTAGGTAAGGTAGTAGTTTTCATGTGGCTCTGTCCTGTATTTACAAAGCTATGAGGGCTCAAAAACCACCACTATGCAACAGGCTTCGTTAAATAAACTGAAGATATTGTAGCAGACAAACCATCTGATTGTGGGGGGTCGGGTCATTGAATGGGTATATAATGAAGTACAGTTATTGGATGTATGGACCCAGTTAAAATCAACACGCAGCAACAGCAGGAACATTGATTTCTCTTCCTGATACTTTACTCAGGCAGTCAATAATGATCGCTGACATATGGAGACAAACATCCAAAGTCACCCAAAGACACGACTCATCAGCACAACCAGCAGTGGGAGGCGAACTAATGATCAATTCAGAACTCATTGAGCCTCGTTTGTGTTTTGATCGGGACTTAATTGTAGCCACAGTTTGAGCAGAGCTGACGGTAACAAGAAGGTCAGACGGTTCGTTTAGCAGGAATTTATTTAAACCTGCAGGAATTCACAGAGGTGGAGTTCAAGTTACAGAGCAGGCATACATTTCTGTTTGTACAGTGAGATTTTTTATATTATTGAGAAAGAAGACATTTAGTTTTGTAGGAGTAACATTTGTCTAAATAAATGTCATTTATTCCTGTTTAAGTAAAAAAAAACTTGCTCATTTTATTGACCTAAAGAAGCTCAGCGTTAACATGTTTCTCAGTCTGTATAACTGCAGTGGTGATGCAGTGGGAACCTACAGCACTATCAGACCACCTGTCATAAAAACAAGAAAACACAAATATTTTAGAAATCTGTCAAAAACTTGTTTAAAACTAAAATGATGTTGTTATTCATTATTATTTATTCATTCAACCACTAAAACTAATCTTTCTGTTCGGAGATGCAAGTAAATAACTGTAATTTGGTATCTTGATCAATAATAATAATAATAATAATAATAATGTGTTTTACTGTTTTTTCTGCTTTTGGATAACAACAACAAATATATTTTATCATTAAAAACATCATCACCAACACTGTTCATTTCAGGCAGCTGTGGCATAAACCTGACACTGGGTGGTGGTCTAATAGATTTGCTGAGCACTGTAGGTGATTGGTCAAATGATGTGGTCACCTGACACAGTCATCAAGTAATCAGGTAGTGATAAAAGCCATCCAGTTTTAACAGGAAGCTTCTGGATCTTGTTTCAGGCACGCTGTGATGGACACCCTGTCTCGATCAGGAGGAACACAATTTAAACTGAAGGTAAGTCTTACAGCAGGTAAGGCCACTGTGGCTATGGCTGGTCTTTGGTTTGTGCTGTCTGTGTATGGGACACGCTTGCTGTGTTACTAACTCGGCTAAAATCCTCTTTTGGAAAACAGGGTGACTGTTTTCCAGCTGGCAGAGACCTGGAATAAACACCAGATTTGTGTTGAGCTGTGTGACGGTACCAAACGTGAACAATAAGCTTTAAAATGGGAGTCTGTGGGTTGGAGGCAGCCTCATGTGGACATTAGAGGAACTGCAGGTTTTGCTGCTTCAGCTTCGGTGGCCAGCTAACCCGGCCCGGCCCTGCTCTGAGGTGATTGGTCTTTTTAAGAAAAGCAGGAGGTGTACTTAGCATTTCTCGTCCATCTGCTGTGTCTAACACACCTGATGACAGACGTGCTGAGAGACGCTTCGCAGCCAACACACACCGTCTGACTCGACGCGCTGATGTTCGAGTCCACGTCATGCACACACACACACACACACACACACACACACACTCTGCCATTATTGCTGTCATACCTGTTCTCCATCATCTTCTTTCATTTAAAAATGCACATCAGACTCTTCTGTCTTCACTCTCACACACAACCACACAGCTCAGAGGTTAATGTCCCCCCGAGGGGCCACAGCAGCCTGACCCCTGACCTTTCCCAGGATTCTTCTCTGCTCCCGGCCTCTGGTCTACATTTTATGCTCCATAAACATGCGATCATGCATTTTAACACTGTGGAGCAGGTCTAAAAATGGGTTCCCCAATGAGAGCTCAAAATGGTGGGGAGAGACTCAGCGATGTCACTCAGGCGGTGGTGGTTGTGCAGATGAGCGGCGTGACAGCGTGCTGAAGGTGTGCTGTGGACACGTGAGTGTTCTGCTGTTTCTCATGTATGTGATAGGCGTGTGCGTGAACATATTTGACTCGAGTGGTTTTTATCTCGGTGGGGAGCTGCAGCAGAGGCACTGAAAGCACGTTCTTATTGTTAAAGCTGGAAGGAAGCGAGCTGCCAGCTCAAACTGAAGCAGCCCGGTTTAGAAGAATAACGGTGCTTACAGGTTATTACTGGGTCCTATTTTAAGTAGTCTAGTGTTGAAAAACTACATTTTCCAGTGGCCCTAAGAGCTTAATTTATCTGTTTTTTACTCTGATTAATTATAAATCTGGATATAAAACTGAGTTTGCTCAGTAGCTAAGTTACAGCTAGCTGGCTAACAGTAGAAAGTAAATGTTGGTTTTATATTTTTATCTTTGTGCCATTAAATGATTCACTGAAAAATAAATTACTGTTTGGCATTAGACACGTTAGCTAATTTCACTAATTAGAAGATGTTTCCTGTGAGGAGTTTGTCTTAATTAGTTAATTAATTGTCTTAATTAGTCTGCCTTATCCACCAGAGTATGTCGCTCTGTGAGATGTTAACAAACTATCTGTGTTAGCAGAGACGTTACCGCTAGCCAGCATTAGCCCGAAGACAGCTTCAGGTTGGATTTCATCCCATAAACCAAACAATCTCCTCTCAAACTAAATCCCCTTCTAACATTTTAACTGTAGTTTTTGGATAGAGGGGCTTCATTAGCTTTCTTCTGATTACAAAATATTACAAACAGCTCTAATAATACAATAACTCAATATATAAATGTCCTGATATATTACAGAAAATTAACTATAGATAAAGTTGAACTTTTGCTTTGAAGGCAACTTTTGCCACGGTTGCACATAGTTTGCATGGAAGACACCAATTTTTCTGCAGACACTTGCTAACTACTCACCATTGGTAATGAAACCTGAAAAAGTGCAACACAAACCCAAAACAAAGAACTTTTGCCTTCAAAGTAAAAGTTTTGCCTGACCAACCTACATATTTCAAACACAGGTGCCTTCAGTGCTGCAGCTAACAAAACAAAAGGCACAACTTTTTGAAGGCAAACGTTCTCCATCATACTTTACACAGTTTGACTACCGATTGGAGAGCAGTTGGACAGTGTTTGCAGACAAGTCAGTGCCTTCCATGCAAACTACAGGCATATGCAGCAATCTGCTATGGGCCAAAACGATCGAAAGGAGGAGCAACACCCTCTTTCAGACCAGTTTCACCTCCACCAACCACTCGCCAAACATTCAGGTAATACACATTTGGACTTGACCTCACTTGACCTTACAGCGTCACATGTCCAAAATGGCAGACAAGTTGACATCACATGGTTATTGGTCACATGACTGCAAACCTGAACTGAAAATAATGTTAATGTGATGGTTTAAGCATGTGTGCCACCATCTGTTGTCTTCTGTCCATCTCTGCAGTTTTTCATGATGTGTTGATATGATGATAAAGGGAGCAAAGAAAGTACTTCCAGTTCTGCTGACTCAAGATCAGAGGGGAGTATTTTTAATGGGTATAAAATGAGGAGGTGTGTGTGCTGGTATGTGTGTCCGTGCATGCAAGCGTGGTATTGTGTGCCTGCCAGTGTCCCAGCCAAGCTGCTAATGATCCGCTAGTCATAAGGCCTTTAAGGCAAACCCAGGAGGCCCACCAGGCAGCCCACGGAGCAGAAAATATAACCACACAGCCCAATAAAAACATCATATCTCCATAAAGTTAACTATTGAAAAAGTACTTCTACTTTTATAGATATGAAATTATACTTTTCCAGTGGGATTCTTGGACCTTATTCTGGTCGCGTAAAGGTAAAGGACAGGTCAGACTTTCAGCTGGGCTACAATGTAATAACATACCAGAATAACAGAAGCAAGCCAGAGAGAGAGAGAGAGAAAAGCAGAGCTGATGTGCAGTTCTTTCATCAGGGGAGCAGAATAATATAGAAATATTCCTACAGTAGATGTAAGCTGGCCGAAAGGGTTCTGCGTTAACATCAAACAGAATCATATTCCAGTGAATATCACAGCGAGGGCTCAGAGACTAATCCTTTACATAGGAATCACATTCGGAGGATTTTGTTAAATCACAACAATTTACATAATTAACTGTGTCTTAACACGATGTAGGACGTTTACAGATTCAGTCACAGCCGTCAGACTCTTCAGATTGAATAAAAACTGTGGACAGTTTACAGGACAAACAGGAAAAAAGGAGCTCTTGGCTGTGGTTTGATTATTACGCCGTATGCATGCCAGAGTCTGCGCTTACGGTCAGCTGAGGACACCGTGAGAGGCCACCACCCTACACAAGCCACCATTGCAGTGGAGGTGTACCTGCTGCTCAGAAACACCAGCAGAGTGTTGGGCAGACGATTCGATGTTGCTGCTAATAAAATGGTTTGGTTTCAATACCAAGCATCCCTTTCTGAGAATGTATGGCATGTGAAAGGTGAGGATGAAGATAACTGGTGAGGTCAGGTCAATTTTGAGCACTCCAAGCACTTTCTACTACAAGTCTCATTCACCCAATCACAGCAGAGAGGATCTTACCCAAGGATTCTTGGACACATGGACTGTAGGAGCTGGGGATCAATCCACCAACCTCCTGATTGGTAGGCAACCCGCTCTTCCACCTGAGCCACAGCCATCCACAGCTGAAGTTTATGCAGTTTACCTCAGTGATGAGTTCTGCCTCTTTTAAAATGATTGGTAAGTTGAAAAGTAATATGTTCACTGCAAACACATCTGCGAAATGTCAAACATAAACAATCAGCTGACTCCACAAAGTTACAGTTCACCTACTTCCTGTCTGACAGGTTCTGACGTCACCCTCTGTTGCCAGGTTCTGGAAAGTGTCTCCATTCACCTTCCTTCACCTTCCATGGTTCATTATCTACTCTGCCTCATTCCCACATGGGATGTGACGTGGGCTGTTTATGTCTAATTCCTGGAAGGAGCACCTTCTGACTGGAAACTCGCTGATGTTCCCATCAAAAAGACACTTAATTCTGAAAAGTGACCTTCTCCGGAGAAGAAGAGAAAGGATGTACCTTCACTAATAGTGAAGCTTTTCTACACTGCAGCTCAGTTTGCTGTCGACTCATTTCACTCGTGATGGATGGATCCTCGTATTATGACTATAGAGCCCATCACCATGTGGCATCAAATGCTTTTACATTAGAGGTTCCTGCCTTGCTTCTATAGCAACAGAAGCTATTGAGGTCCCACTGAAGTGTGGCAAAGGAGAAGAGTCTTTTAAAGGAGAGAAGAAGAAAAACAGTCGGGGAAAAAAGAACCTCATAAAGTGGAGATAAAAAAATGGAGGCAGGTAGAAAGGACAAGATGTCAGGAAACACTAAGCAGATGTGGAGAAAAGAGTGTGAGGGACAGCAAAAAAGAAAAAAATCCTTTCTCATGGACCAATTTTCGTCTGCTCTGAGTGGCTGTCCACTTGTGCACACACTATCCGCCTCCTCTGGCTAACTACCTGACAAAACAGAAGTACCGCAGAGCCGAGGCGGCCTGTTAGCGCCAAGACATCAAAAGCCGACCCGGTGAATCGCTGCTTTCCTCTGAGTCACGGCACCAGGCCTGTCAAGTGGCACCGCCGCAGAGAAACCTTGAAAAGGAGAAGAGCATTCAGGAGGGAAGACACAGGAAACAAAGGGTGGAGGCGGTGTGTGTGTGTGTGTGTGTGTGTGTGATTACAGTATGAGTGGACGTCAGCAGAGTGACTGTGAAAGCCTTCAGAAGGACTAAAGTCTGCTAACAAATATAAAAGGGAACTACACACTGACATGGACATTCAAACACAGTGGCCTGAATATTTAAAGCTGCTTCTTTGCTGCTTCCATGAGACCACACAATCGGCTTTTATCGCCATCACTGTTGCCATCTTGATTTATTGGAGGTAGGTAGGATGACCAGATATCCCTCTTTATGTGTGACTGCACAGCATTTTTACCCCTCTGCCAAAAAGGCTGATGAGGTATTGTCGTAACCCTGCCAGGCGGGCGGGTGTGCACCGTGGACACCCAAGTTTGTGAATGCGATAACTCGAGAGCGAAGTCACCTAGGACTTTCAAATTCATACCGTAGGTGCATCTACTAAAAATCTAGCTCAAATCTCGGTGACCTCGACCTCAAAGTCAAGGTCAGAGGTTGAGTTTTCTAAAAAATGTTTTGAATGCGTATTTTTATTCCTTGTCCCCACGTCCCACATCCTGAGACAGTGTCCACATTCTGACTGGTTCTGCAGGACATGCACTTTTCCAAAGTCTGGGTTTACCCGGTGTAGATGAAGGGAAGGCTTTTCATTATAGTCAGAAGGTCAGCATGTCTAATCATCAGGGAAAGGTGCAAGTCACCAGAAAATCACAAGATTTGCAGATTTTGTTAAATATGATGGAAACTACCCCCAAAAAATGAAGGTCAGTTTATTCTGAGAAATAGAGCTTTTGTCTTTTTTGCTATATGCATGAGTTATTTTTTAGTTTCACACAGGGGGAAATATGATGTGAAGTGACATGGTGTCTGTGTGTCATAATTGGATAAAAAAATGCTAAAAGTGTCAGATATGGATCTACTGACACATCCAAACTGAAACCCAAAGCTGCTGCAGCTGAAATCAGAGTATATAAAGACCATCTTTCCAGAGGTCCAGTTCAGGGACTCCAGTTAGCAGACAGCTAGCAGCTACAGCCACCTGTGTCACCATCCACCTGTCAGTCAAAGAGGCCACACCCCTAATAATGCAAACTTTAAGCCTTAATACAATTTAAACAGCTGAGTTATAAAAATATTCTCGCACGTGCAGCTGTTATGAAGGAGGAAATTATCTATGGAGACCAAAACAGTTTCTGTATCAGGCTGTAAACATGTTTATTTCTGCTGTAAAGTTTTAACATGGGAGTCTATGGGGACTGACTCACTGCTGGAGCCTCCAGTGGACATTAGAGGAACTGCAGGTCACTGCTTGGTTTGATGCAGCAGAAACAGGTTGCTGGAAGCAAAACATACACACCCTGAAATCCTGAAATTTAAAGTTAAATTCAGTTTAAAAAAAAAAAAAAGTCAATCAGATTCAGCCTCATTGTCTACAAACCTGATGAACTAAAGACATCAAGATTTAAAAAATCTAGACCTGCCAATCAGCTGACTGATATTTGCCTGCAGCATGTTACATACTTGCAGCCAACTGTCGAAATGCACTCCAAGCTGAATCCACACCCCCTGCTAGCAAAGCCACATGCTGAATGCCTGAACAGATCTGACCTCCTCATTAACCAGTTTGCTTAAGCATGCAGCCTGTTTCTTTGTCTTCCTCTTGACTTTCAGTGTCCTCGTGTCCTGTCCTCTTTCACATGATTGTTTTCTTCTGCGAGTGAAAAACAAGACACTTTGAAATGTCAGACTTGATACAGAAACACAACTTATAAATTACTGGCTGCCTCGTCGTCCTCATTGTTCTCAGAGAGGGGTTTGTATTAGATCACGAGAGGCTGCAAACCGCAGTCGTTCCTCAGCTTTTTGTCTGCTGTGGTTGACAGCGGAGGAATATTACAGCCGCTTTGATTTCATTAAGCCGCGATGCTGAGAATCCTGGAGAGGGAAGACCAGATCATTGGTGTCTGTTTCTCGCGTTGTGGAGGTATGCCGTGTTGGGAGGGTTTGAAGGAACATGTATGGTGCTGATCATGAGGAATCTGTGGAAATGTGTTTGTCAGAGTTGCTTTCAACTTGTGCCTGTCAAAGTGCAGCTTTGTGTGATCGTTACCACTGTCAGCACACACAGCTTCACACCGAGCCTGCATCTATCTGTTTGGAAATCTGTTAGACAACCGTCGGTCTGTTTGTGAGAGCTCTGCGTGTTCAGATCAGAGTGAGCCCTGCCTCTGTCAGCTCAGAGAAAATGCGATGCTTCAGATGGTTTGAAAAAAGAGACAGTTATGTGTTAAACCACGTTAGGGAAGTTGTTTGGGCCTAACAAAGCCAGGCCTCTATCTGGGTGAGTAAGGAGAGAGCTACAGATTGACTTTAAATGATTACCGGAACATATAAACCAAAAGTGTAAAATCAGAAGTTTACAATATAAAGCACACCTTGAGGTGACTGTTGTTGTGATTTGGTGCTATATAAATAAAACTGAATTTTACTTTGAAGGTTAGTTCCTTTTTGTTTTCTTTTATTTACTTCCCTCCTTTGTTGTCTTCCCGCCCTCATCAGTTCCTGTATAAGTAACCTATACTTGATTAGCCTTCTCTCTCCCGGTGTGTATGTAGCCATGTCTCTGAGCCTTTATGAGGTTTTTGTAGCCTCTCTGGGCTTTTGATATGTTTTTTGGACTATGGACTTCCTGCCTTGTACAAGCAGCACCTTTTATAAATAAAGGATTGAATTTTTTGTCTCCTCTGGTGTCTGCAGCTGGGTTTTTAATTCACTTATTGTGATACCGCCATCTTTGGTATGGCCTTTGTCTCTTCGTTATAATGTCTCTGGTTAGACTTAGTTACCATGTTCCATGAACCTGAGGCCCATTTGGGGAGATGGGGATTGGACCACAAAGGCTAAAAAGCATCAGGCATCTACGGTTCCTCCTGGTAGTGTGAACACAGTAGATTGGACCCATGTGGCTTGTTCAGACTGAGCCCAACAGGCTGCCAACAATCCCCTCTCTGGGGGTTGTAGGGGTTTTTTTTTGTTTCTTTTTTGTCTTCATAGAGGTATTTTTAATCGTGTTTGGTCTGGCCCCTCACCCAGGACCAATTTGTCATGGGAGACCCTGCCAGGGGCAAGTTGCCCCCAACAACACGGCTCCTGGGATCCCATGCACACACAAACCCCTCCACCACGATCAGGTGGTGATTCATTTTGGGGTAGTTTGAGTGTCTTGGCCAGAATGCTACCTGGACCCCTCCTAGGTGAGGTGTTTTGGGTATGTCAGACTGGGAGGAGAACTGATGGAACCTGATGGATCAAGATCTAGCGAATTTGAAAGCCGGGCCAAAACCATGACCTCTGTGTTGTGGTCCTTGAGCCATTCCTGAGCATGTTCT
>VUQS01028555.1:0-11927 GCA_015108495.1 Heterochromis multidens | reverse complement strand
GAGAGCCAGAAATCTTGCTTGTTTGTAGGTGACTAAATACTTATTTTCCACCATAATTTGCAAATAAATTCTTTAAAAATCAGACAATGTGATTTTCTGGATTTTTTTTTCTCATTTTGTCTCTCATAGTTGAGGTATACCTATGATGAAAGTTACAGGCCTCTCTCATCTTTTTAAGTGGGAGAACTTGCACAATTGGTGGCTGACTAAATACTTTTTTGCCCCACTGTATATCTAGAGACTGGTCACCTTAACAGCATAGGACTAGATTAGGGGGATAGGATGAGCACTTGGCAATGGAGAATCTCAGGTATTGTCACTGTTTGTGGGGTGGGGGCCACAACTGGTGGAGACCAGAGAAAAATATGGAGTGAAACTAAGGTGAATAACTGTTATTTCTATAGGGGAAGCAAGAGTTTGATGAGGCTATTGTGATAACCCTTATTTGACTAAAACTAAACTAGGATCCTTTTTATTGGTAATGATAAAAATTGCGGGGTTCTGTGGGACATGCCAGGGAAAAACAAAAAAAGTTAGAGAACTTCTGCTTTTAAGGTATGTTTGGCTTGTCTATGAGCACAGGATCAATAACAAGGATACAATTGTTGTTCACTTGGGTAAACTTAAATGCACCAACTTGACCACACTATTGATGATTTTGTTGTCAGTCTGCCTATATCTAGCATAACATTTGATTCTGTATTAGAATCTAGCATGCTGAGTGCGACTAAATTGATCATCTTGACTTACCCTTTCTATCCAGCGAGAATCTTTTAAGCTGTTAAAGACTGTCTATTGCCCATTCAATTCAACCATGGTAATAATCTGCTGAAAATATCCTGAAGGAGAATTTGAAATTGTGACTAAAGCTCTAATCATAGCTTAATAATGCAAGTAATGACAGTGAAAGCCCAGGGAGGCGTGGGTGGTAATACTGTGGAATGTGATAGGGAGATATAGATATATAGAAAAAGGAATATTTTAACTCTGACCTTTTTTTTTTCTTTTCCAAAGGCTAAAGGTTGATTTTTCATATCTCTGACACGTGTTTTAAAAAGGAAGAAAAAAGAAAGCAAGCAAAACAGCAGAGAGAGGCGTAATTCACATAGCAAATGGTTTGCCACGTTGCTCCAGCTGACTCATCTGCTTTCCCTGTTGTTGTTCGTGCTGCCCTGAAGCTGCTGGTGAAGAGCTCTGAGAATCCACCATTGCCTTTTGACTGTTGCTGCCATTTCCATGTCTTTGGAAAATATATTACAATTTGTGTGGGTTGTATTATGTTACAAGAAAGCTGACATTCCCTGTGTAACCTGAAACCACTGACATCCAAGTGTCAGTGGCTTCACAGGTGTCATCCTGTGAATGATCTGTTTTGCTCACATTTTCTTTTTAGTTTTAAACTGCAGCAAATTATATACCATGGCCATGCAAGCTGTGATTCTGTGAAAACTGTGTCTTACGTAAGCATTTCTTTCATTTTGCTGTGCACTAAAAGCATTTCCTCTGCTTTTCAGATCCAGAATGCTGAGAAGAGGATGAATCCTCCAGGTCATCTGAGACATCCAAGTGTCTTTGCTGCTGTCCCTCCGCGACAGTCCTCAGGTCCCACTGGGGTACCATCTGCTTCCCCTCATCCCCCCCTTTGTCCCTGTCCAGATCCTTCCCCCCTCCCCTGCCCCGAGTAGTGACCATCCCAGAGGGGAGGAAAGGCGACCCAGCCTTTGTAAATATGCCTGGATGGAGGTCTCAGTGGCGTCTCATTCTGCTGAACTCCCTGACCTGTGGCCTGGAGATCTGTGTGGCAGCTGGTATCACATACGTTCCCCCACTGCTGCTGGAGGCTGGAGTAGAGGAGCAGTATATGACCATGGTGCTAGGTAAGAGCTAGGTAAACACTTACAAAGGGGGATCTAATTACTAGGCCTTTTTGGAACCTGATAGTGTGGGTGTTTGCATGCATTTCGGCCTCACTTTCTTACACACATTCTCCCTCATCATTTCTCCATCTCTCTCTTTCTGACAAGACATTTGTTAAACATGAATGGTAAAGGTGGGACTGCCCCCACTTAAATACACCGTGGAGGACCCTGGGTTTTGACTATCTCCTCTATGGCTTGTTCAATGACCATATGTGTGAATGTTTAACAGTATTTTAAATAATAGAGTTTTATGGTTCTGAACTATAATTTGTACATTAGACATTAGAGGTGGGAATCAGAGTAACTAACAATACAATACCAGTGTTTCCCACAGATTTAGATTCTGTTTGTGGTGGAGGTATGTGTACACGTGTGTGTGCACCACTTAAGAAGGCACTTAAGATGCCTTCTTAAGTGAATATTAAACATTTTAGTTTCTAAGTTTCTTCTCTGCAAAAAAATAAAAATTGGTTTGTGACAATAAAAAAAACTTGCCAGTATAACTAACTGCCTTTTCAGTGAGCCGGGCCTAGCTGGTTGGAAAGGACTGAATAGGAAACTGTCGTTTAGTAAACTAACTCTGGATGACACATGAATAATCTCACATGAATAATAATGCCTGGGCAGCCAGGTGTATGACCCACCCAGGTATAATGTGGGGAAACACTGACCAGTGATTCTGCGATACTTAGTACATTGCAAAACAATAATCAAAATGATGTTTGTGCAACTGAAAAAGGGAAGAAGAATTAAAAGGACAAATAGCAGGATTTCTTTGAATTCTGCCTGTATTCTGAGAGCTTTATTTGCTGTGGTCATTTTAAAGCCGTTACACAAATAATTTCAGTACAAGCCATTAACTTCATGAGAACACTATATTAGATCTGGTTGTAGACTCCAAAGAATGTACACTATTTTTTTTTTTCACAAGTTACCTTGATTTATGAAAGATGTGACCTTGTCCAGTGGCAGCTAAATTTGTGTCATTGTGGGGGGTGTAGCATGGGAGTGCAAGTATGCCTCAGGGCTGTTATCTTCCATTTAGGTCATAAAAGCATAATTGAGGTCTTTACGGAAATAAGTGGCCAACTCACCTGTTGTCAGTGTGGCAATCAGGTCCTCTTTGAAAGGCAGCAGGAAAGAGAATTGCCCGAGGAAGAGCCACTTTCTCAAGACTGACACACACAGTGCTGCTTCTTAAGATTTTTGGAGCCACTATAATGTCACCATATTAATTCTATGTAACATGAAACGACCCAGACAGGCAGGTCTGCCAGCACGAGTGAGTTTTATTTACAATATGAACGCTGTTACTGTTTGCTTATACGGCCGCTGCTGAGGTGTGGCCATGAATATATGAGTATACTGTCCAAAGTTCATATAGGTCAATCTGACATCACTTGCATCAAACATCTGTAACACAGTGGGCATGAGGGGACGTAACTCATTCATAATCAGAGTCTGCTTGGCTTCAGACAAATTGCCTCTGGTAGCAAAGGAGGTCAGCATGATAAATATATAATACACGATACGATTGCGCATCCTGCAGTCTGGATGACGGATCAGACCCAAGAGAAATCCCATTCTCTGGGCTAGAGTGGCCTCTGGAACCCAAGCCCGACCTGTCACATCCCACACCCCGACCTGTCACATCCCACACCCCATTGGCCAACGGATCGTCTGGACTCATACGCACCACTATGTTTTAAAACCATGCTTCGTCCAGCAATCGGTGGGTGTTCCCAACGATGCGTCCTAGTTCCGCTAACGACTCCTGCTGGTCAAGACACAAATTCATGGGAAAACCGGGTGCTAGCGCCTCCGCGATAACCTCTTGCTTGGCCATAGCTCCTTGATCCCGTTCAAATCTCATTGCCGACAGGACTCCAGTGAGTGCCAGGTCGTCTAGTGTCAGATGACTGGCGCGAATGCGATCAGGAGTAAAGTGCTTATATACAGCTTTTCAGCTGCGCTGTCTCGCCCCGTCATGTCCCGGCGTCCTGCTCAAATAGGGGAGGCATGATTAGATTATGACAATCTGCTGTGCTGGCTAGCCTCCCCTGACTCCACTGCCACATTCTACTTTGTTGTTTATGTGCATTTTGCTATGATTTAAAAAAAATTTTTTTTTATTATTATTAATTAAGGGGAGCAGAGCTGGAAAATGCAATTCAACGTATTTCTTTAAGTCTACAAATACTGTTGCTTTTATTGCTATTTATTTAAAAAAAAAAATACTAGAAATTAGAAAATTAGAAATTGATTGAACTCTGTGATCAAAACCTCCTAGCTGGGATGGTTAATGTGTAATGTATTTGACTTTTAACATACAACATACAAAACACTGTGCTGTCCAAAAAACCCCATGAAAAGTAGCAATTTTTTTTTCTGTGTGGGCAGTGTTTTGCTATGCATACTGCTCACCCTGGAGTATGTGCAGCAGATGATGGCATCATTACGACTCGCTAAAATATAATTCAGTTTGCCTCTGGTAATGTATGTATTTGAGGCTTAATTGCCTTACACCAGGGGTGTAAGAACCTTCCCACCACAGGGTTCCAAAATGCCCACTGGACCTGCAAAATGTATAAATTGCAGAGGAGGAAGGCAGGTATTTGCGCCACCAGGAATCATTACATTGAAAGCAATTAAGCATGGCTCATGTCAGTGTAGGGTTGGATGATCTTATCCCTGTGAGATTGCCAATAACTGATACCATTGCTGCTGTGGTGGGCCATGGTGGGAATGTGGTTAATGTGCACTTGTTAGGGCATTGCTAACCACTCATACACAAAAGCACTACTACTGCAGGTTAGAGAGAGACACACATTGTTCCTTCAGCTCTAATTCAATTGGAAATCAAACTGATAGTAAAGATAACGTCCTTGTGTTTTCCCTCATTTTGCAGTAGTGATGGTGGGTGATGATAATAATAGATGTAGCCGCTCTTCAGACAAACACATTCTTGTCAAAGAGTGCAGAGGTGTGTCAGAAGTATTGGGTATACGTCGAGATGCTATTATGAAACTATAGTGAGGGAAATTGCATTTAATCAAATCTATTATTGATAATTTGATTTGGTGCATTCTCTTATTCTTGGGAAATAAACTAAAACTTCACCTTGATTGGCAGCCTACTGGTAATCAGTCCCTGAGATCATCATCCATCAGCACTGCCCTTTGAGCAGTTGTCTAAACTGCAAATTTTATTCAAACCAAAGGTCTGAATCATTGTGAGCTTCAGCTGAAGTAAGTGGTGAAGCTGAGGGGCATTGTTGTCTTTTTTTCTGTTTAAAATAGTACTTTTTTTTTTTCGTGGCATAGATTCAACAAGGTGCTGGAAACATTCCTCAGAGATTGACATGATGGCATCACACAGTTGCTGCAGATTTGTTGGCTGCACATCCATGATGCAAGTCTCCCATTCCACCACATCCCAAAGGTGCTCTATTGGTTTGAGATCTGGTGACTGTGGAGACCATTTGAGTACAATGAACTCATTGTCATGGTCAAGATGATTTGAGATGATCTGAGCTTTGTGGCATAGTGCATTATCCTGCTGGAAGCCATCAGAAGATGGGTGCAGTGTGGTCATTAAGAGATGGACAGGGTCAGCAGCAATACTCAGGTAGGCTGTGGCATTTGAATAGTGCTCAAAAAAATATCCCCCACGCCTTTACACCAACACCACTAGCCTGAACTGTTGATACGAGGCAGGATGGATCTATGCTTTCATATAGTTCATGCCAAATTCTGACCCTACTATCCAAATGTAAGCAGAAATCAGCACTCCTCAAACCAGGCAACATTTTTTTTCTGTCTTCTGTTGTCCAATTTTGGTGAGCCTGTGCAAATTGTAGGTGCAGTTTCCTGTTTTTAGCTGGACCCATGTGGTTCTCTGCTGCTGTAGACCATCCGCCTCAAGGTTTGATGTGTTGTGCGTTTAGAGATGCTCCTGTGCATTTGTTGTAAAGAGTGTATCAGCTAGACACAGTCTACCTATTTTAAATCGCCTTTCTTCCCCACTCTGTTGCTGCCGTGTCATTGGCTGATTGGATATTTGCGGTAAGGGGCAGTTGAATGGATCGAGTGATGGTCCGTCCCACTTAAATTCAGATTGGTCGACATATGGACTATGAACTAAACGGTGTTTAGGTGGGTGGTTCATGACAAAATGAACATCCACCTGAATGTCAGGATCCAGATTCCCAGCAGATCATTGCGCTGAACAGAGATGATCACTGTTTTTCACTTCACCTGTAGTTTTACTTTTTGCTTTTCTACACAGAGTTAATGTGAATAGTTGCTTTATCCTGTAAGTGTAAATGGGATTCACGTGGTCCTCACTAAAGGCGTCTGTTTGAGACATTGCCTTGTGACTGTACTGATGATAGATATAATTCCACCATAACAAAAGGCTCAGGGCACACACAGAAATGGCTATTCAGCTATATAAAACAATATACACTCCTCCTCTTCCATTTCTCTAACAGCTGCTTGTGATATGAAGAAAAATGATTTCATTGTAGCGTTCCTCCCAAACACACTGCACTGTAAGCCAATCTGGAAATGGCTCTCAACCTAATTCTCATATGCTTGTATTATAATGGAGTGCCGGAATGTTATTTGAATGAAGATGGATATTGTGTCTTGGGAGGCTTATAGCTAATTTCCCTGAGCAGTAGTGTCAAGTTCTCAGATGGCTGCTTTCTACTGTATCTAATAGCCATTTGTTGGTTCCTTCATCCTACAGTAATTACGTCCTTTCTCTAGTTTCTCCTAGTGGAGAAACTGCTTTTTAGAATTTAATTGTAAGGATATTTAGTCGAGTATTAAAGTAAGAGAGCACATGTGACACTTTTTTATTTATTGTGTTGGCTAGCTTTGACAGCACACTGATTTTATGTGTGTGTCTAAACAGGAGCTTTCACTATATTTAATAACAGGAAAGTGTGTGTGTGTGTGTGTGTGTGTGTGTGTGTGTGTGTGTGTGTGTGGCCAGTGGGGAATGGAGAATGTGTGATACAGTGACACTCACAGCTGTAGATGATAAGGATTGTTTAGATGAGCCTCCACAGCTGCAGGAGGGAGAAATGTGATCGAGGGGAGACTGCCTGGCAGCAGTGTATTTGTCCATCTTTCTCAGTTTACCTGCCTGTCTCCATTTCCCAGTTTAAGTGGCTTTTGGCTTTCAGTTTGTATGCTTTAGGTGTTCTTTCCTTGTTTCAGTTTTTTGTCAATATGCAGAAAGACTGCAAATTGATCTTGGTTGTGTGTTCTAGTTTTGCTTCTTTTTGAATGTTAGAGGTGCTGTAGAACAATGTTCTTGATTAACAGGGCTCTGTGTATTTTTATTTTTTTGTATGTTCTCTAAACATGTACATGAATGGACAATGCGGCCACTGGCCACAGACAAAATTCCTTTTGATGAGAAACAATGTAAGAGTACTCCACGGGGCACCTTTTTAAATGTCAAAATCTAGCCCCAGGATTGCATCACATTAGATATTGTGTGTATGTCTGTATGCGAACCAGTGTTTCATGGTGTGTTCTAATTAGCCAGACCCAGCCACGTGTAAAGGATGGCTGCTTCCTTCAGGCAGAAAGCCATCTGTAGGAACCGTCACCTCACCAGTCAGTAATGATGGCAGAAGACACATGCAGTTCACCCCGTAGTAGGTCAATAACAAAGAGGACCTGAGACGACTAGTAAAAATCAGGCTGTAGAACTCCACTCGACCAGTTCTAGTAGTTTTCGGAAGTCAAAGCAGAGAATTTAAGGATGCTGGTGTTTGTGGCAAAGGCGTGTAGTGAAAAACCACTTGGAAAAAATGAGTTGAAGTGCAGTGATTGCTTTGGATTTCTTTTTTTTTCCCACATCAACATTTGTGCACTGTCTGTATTTCTTTTTACTTTTTACATATTTGTCTTTGCGGCTTATTTTCTTCATATTATATCTTATTGTTTGTTAGTATAATCTCTGACTTATTCTGTGTTTGCCTGCTTGTACCTGCAGGTATTGGTCCGGTGCTTGGCCTGCTGTTCATCCCTCTGATTGGCTCAGCCAGTGACCAGTGCAACAGCAGTTATGGGAGAAGGCGGCCTTTCATCTGGCTGTTTTCTTTGGGAGTCCTTCTGGCACTTTTCATTATTCCCCACGCTGACATCCTGGCAGCCCGTGTTGCCTGGGGTGGCCGCACGCTCCAGGTGTGGTGAACGAATAAGCTTCATTCAAGCTTTCTTGTTTATCACTTAACTGAGAGTTGAATCATTATAAGACCTGTTTAAAATGTAACTTTCCTTCATGTAACTTGTTCCAGGTGGGCTTCCTTATCCTTGGTGTTGGGCTCCTCGACTTCTGTGGACAAGTGTGTTTCACACCACTGGAAGCTCTTTTGTCAGACTTATACCGGGATGAGGAGGACTGCAGCCAAGCCTTTGCCATGTTCTCCTTCATGGTGAGCTTGGGAGGCTGTGTGGGTTATTTGCTACCTGCGCTGGACTGGAGTCATGGCCTGCTCTCCGTTTACTTAGGAGGCCAGGCTGAGTGCCTCTTTTCCATCCTCATCCTCATCTTCATCTCCAGTGTGCTCATCACCATGAAGGTGTCTGAGGAACCCTCATGTGCCAGCAGCGGCTTGGCAGAATCAG
Organism: Heterochromis multidens; assembly: GCA_015108495.1. Taxonomy (NCBI): domain Eukaryota; kingdom Metazoa; phylum Chordata; class Actinopteri; order Cichliformes; family Cichlidae; genus Heterochromis; species Heterochromis multidens. The sequence goes on along the minus strand of VUQS01028555.1, from coordinate 3,358 downwards.
GATCTTTATTGGAGTCAGGGACTGGTGTAATGGAGGCCGGGCGGTGCAGTGTGCCGCGCTCGTGCTGCTACCTGCTGAAGTGCAAGCTGAGGCTGCTCAAGTCCGGACCCCTGATGTGCTTACTGAGAACGTGCTGGTCCATGACCCCAGCCATCTACAGGAGCTACTGCCATGTCCCCCGGGTGATGAGGCAGCTGTGTATGGCTCAGCTCTGCAGCTGGATGGCTGTCATGTCTTTTATGCTTTTCTACACGGACTTTGTGGGTGAAGGCCTTTACGAGGGCGTCCCCAGTGCATTACCAGGGAGTGTGTCCAGACAAAGATATGATGAAGGTCAGATTCCTCTTTATACATTATATGCATATAATATAAGATTTATGCCTTGTATCTTTAAAAATGTATGGTATACAAATCTCTTTGGGGTTGCAGCAGGAAGGGCATCCAGTGTGAAAATCTGCCAAATCAAACATGTTAAGCTACCCACTGTGGTGACCCCTTGTGAATAAGGGAGCAGCCAAAAGTAGCTTTCATCTCATTGTGGTATAGATGGTAGAGAGTTCATTAATCTCATGTAGAAGTTCATATTAATTTAATTTCAGCACTGTAAACAATATGGCATTGCCAAAAAAAACTTTTTTAATTCACGAATAGCCCAGTATCAGTTGTCGTTATGCTAATCAGATGCACGACATGTCCTCCTCTTTTGTCATCATGGCCCATATCTGGCTTAGTCTACTTTCTCTGTCACAGCTGGTTCTGATGTACTCCAGTACATCTCTTCACCTGCATTCATTTTGGGTTTTTGTCAGGGTATCTGATGTAGACAGAAAAGATAAGTCAGACTAACACACTAATATAGCACTAAAGATAAGATTGTTAGCATTTCGTGCTCTTCAAAATGTGAAAATACACACACACACATTCTTTGTCTATTCCTCTGACTTCTCCTAAAATACGCATTACTCTTGCTGTCACTATTCTTGCTAGACACGTGTATGGCCATATTCTTTGGCTATGGCTGAGCTGTTTGATTGGCAGGATTTGGTGCAGACCAACTTTTGTTATTTTTATTTATCAAACATTTAATTTACAGAGCTTAACATGGCAGGTCTATAGAGCACTTGTGTCACTACCAGTAGCCACTCCTAATTGGGTTGTCAGCAGCCCTCTATACCCTGCTGCTGATGAGCCATGCTCTGCTCCTAACATGCCAGGGGTGTTTCCAAGCTTCCAAAAAGGCAGTTAACATAGCTTCATGTAGCAATTTTATATATTATAGCCTACAATTAAAACTATCACCAACACCACCCACAAATACTATATTCACATTAAAATCATTTAACCCTACAAACCCCAGATAAACACCTAAAAACCCCAAGCAACTCCCTCACACAATCTTATCCTTGGTCTCTTCTGGAACCTTTAAATTGGGTTCTGATCCCCGAGGACACATTTGCCCAAACACTCTGGAGAGGACAAAGGAAAAAACAGGTGAGTGATTGCTACACCATGAATCCACTTGCACTAAAATTAGAGCTCCTATTCACAACAATTTACATTTACTTACATACCTGCTTATATGGTAAGCAGTTATTGTGTCTTTATCTTACAACATCTGTCCAGCATACACTGAGTAGCTACTCAAGCGCCCGTATGACAAAAACACACCAATCATTAAAATGCTCAAATATTTAAGAGTTCTCATGTGTTTATGCTTGTTAATGTGCAAATGTTTTTTCCTAAAGTGCAGTTGTGTCCAGAAAAATGCTATTACCTAAAACAAAATGCAGTGAACCAGTAACAAAACACCTCTTTGTTACATTAGCTTCCCCCTCTCCTATAGGAGGAAAGATTTCACTTATCTGGTATTCTAAACAAACAGTCAGCCACCACATTAGACAACCACTGGAGGGCGCGATGATCAGTCTCCAAGAAGAATTGACATCCCAACAGATGCTATCTAAGGGATTCAATTTCCCACTTCATTGCCAGTCGAGTACCTCATCTCTCTGTCCAAGAGCTTTCAGCTGAGGAATACCACTGGTCTCCTCTCTCCATTAGCCTCTTGTAGGAGGACCACACCAAGCCTCACTCCTGATGCATCTGTCTGCAGGATGAATGGCTTGTCAAATTCAGGGCTGTGGAGAACAGGCTGGGTGGTGATTGCTTCCTGGAGATCTTTGAATGCTCTAGCACATTCCTCTGTCCTGCATACCTTGTCAGGGGCTGAGTTCTTGGTGAGGCCATTCAGCTCTCTGCAAATTGGGGGACAAATTTTCTGTACCATCCAACCAGGCGTACAAAGCCTCTCATCTTCCTCTTAGTGTTCTGAAGAGGAAAGGACCAGATACCATCCATTTTTTTCCCACTTGTGGCTTGAGTCTGCCAAAGCCAATAACAAAGCCCAGGTACTCCACCTCTCTAAGGGTACCACACAGTTTCGAGGGTTGATGGTCAGCCCAGCAGTTTTATGTTGTAGGACTTCCTGCAAATGGGTCACATACTCTTCCCAGGACTGGCTGTACACCACCACATCATCCAGGTATTCTGCAGAAAATTCTGACACATCTCTCGGCTCATCAATCATTGAAATGTGGCTGGTGCCCCCTGGAGGCCAAATGGAATAACTTTGAACTGGTAGATACCAAATGGTATCTTGAAAGCTGTGAATTCTCTTGCCTCTGGTGCTGAAGCCAGCTGTCAGTATCCTTTACTTAGGTCCAAAGTGGTGATGTATTTTGCCCCACCAGCTTTTTCCAACAAGTCATCAATTCTAGACATTGATTGTGGATCAAAGTTAGAAATGGCATTGAAATATCAGAAGTCAATACAAAATCTTAGTGAGCCATCTTTCTTTGGCACCAGAACAATGGGGCTGCACCACTCACTACTGGAAACTTCAAATATTCCCAGCTCCAACATCGGCTTAATTTCTTTCTGCAGTCCTGGTACCAACCTCTCAGGAATCCTGTAGCTCTTTGGCTGAACTGCAGCATTTTTCCTTGACTCATATCTTGTGCTGGACAAGAGATGTAAACCCTGGGGTCTCTCGAAAGAGCTCTGGGTCTAGAAATGGTTTCACAGCTTCCTGCTGGGGAGGGGACAGATGAGACAGTTCAACTGAAACTGCCTCATTTTTACTGAAGAATTTCTCAGTCACTTCCTCATCCTTGACTGAATGGACCAACAACCGCTGGTGTACAGGCTGCAGACGGACCCGAAACTCTTTTAGGAAGTACATGTGAAAAATCTGGTGCTTTTTTTTTTTCTTCTGTCTTTCTAGTATATACAATTCATATGTGACCTTACTCACTTGTTTGGTGATATTTTTTTTTTTTTTTTTTAACATTTTTTTATT
>VUQS01028554.1:0-12417 GCA_015108495.1 Heterochromis multidens | reverse complement strand
GGGGGGTGATGGGGGGGGGGGGGGGGGGGTTACACAAGGATGGAAGGTGATAGCTAAAGAAGAGAAGAGTGAGGGCGGGGTCTTGTTGAAGAGCACAGAGTTACTGGCAAGAGCAGTGGTTAGGAAAGCAATCACGGGGAGTTGAAGGGGTTGGAGGGGGTGTTTAGTGGGGAGGAGGAGGGGAGGGAGTCAGAGAAGCGAGAGAGGGGATATGGACACGAGCCAAGGCCTGGTCGAGCGCAAAGCACACGGTGCAAGAATGCCAACAGACCCCCCTCCCATCCAGTCCTCTACCAAAAGGAGGAGAGAAAGAAAAACGGGAGTGCAAGAAAGCAAAGTGGCAAGAAATGCATTTAAAAATGTTGCAAATCACAAACAAATGCTTAACTAGTGCTATAACAGTGTGGATAAAAGGGACAGAGCTGTAGGTGATGTGAAATAAGCATTTCCTGTGTTTTGCCTGGGCTGTCTGTTGCTGGCCTCTTTGCTGCAGCTCACTTCCCTCTTCTGTGCCCCTGGACACCCCAATTTGACACATTGGCCTGATAACCAACCTACAACTGTTAGCTCACTTGCACACTGCAGCACTTCCTCTCTTTTGAGTCAGTCAGTGCAAAAAGCTTTTTGAAAAGCAGTAAGGAATTACTGTAACAATTTCTCAATAAACAGGGTACAAAGGAAAAAAAAAACTTGCTAGACAAAGAGAGTTGGATGAGTGACACTTTTGAAGACACTGGAAAGTAAACCTACTGATTTTGTTTGCTAGCAGAGTAGATGGAGCATCAGCTGAATCACAGCTGATTTTCAATCTCAGCCTGCTTCATGTTAAGCCGCGTCTGTTCATGACCTCATCTTGTTGAACTAATTCTGGTCTTGAGAGCATTGCGCATAGTTCCTTGCTGAGTTAGTACTTGAAGAGTAACTGCGCCCAGGAAAATTATGGCATTTCATGCGGTCAAGGGCTCAACAGATTTGAATCTTAAACCCAATCCGGTCAGTGGTGCCCTACAAAGCCAAACACCACATAAATAATGCAATTCAGACAGGACCACTTAAGTCAAAGAACTTCTTATTTCCATTTGGAGATGACTAAGTTATACTTGGCAGTATGGCTCTGCTCTCAGGCCTCCCCAGCAAAAGGCTTGAAGAGCACACCTCCATGCTCTGCCCTTCCATGTGCATACATGGAAAACCCAAGGACTCTCCCAGGAAGAACAGCAGTACAGGGCATCAGTGACACCAGATATAATGCTGATAAGTCAGACAGCAGGGTTTGTCTGGCTGATCAGTGTCAGAAGGTAGGGTAATGTCAGGTTGCAAAGTGGCTTGCAGAGGAAGCAGCAAGGATAGGTAAGCTAAAGGTGCTTAACAGAGTGCCTTCTATAAGGCCAATAGATGCTTAGAGAGGAATCCGCTAAGCTATCAGATGATGTGGGCTGGCATGAGATCAGCTGCTATCAGCTGATGTACTGTGATTGTGAGCTGAGCTTGACTTCATGGCCTGCCTGAAATAACAAACCTATTTCAAAGCACTCACTTTGACATTAGGTTAATGGTAAACATAGGTGTTACTAATGACATTAAGGAAGGTTCAGCTCTATTTAGATACTGAGCCTTAATTAAAGTGATGAGTAGAATCTGTTTCCCAGCTATTTCATCTAAATGTTTGTAGTTAGTTAAATTCAATTCAATTCAATTTTATTTACATAGCACCAAATCACAACCGTCGCTTCAAGGCGCTTTATATTGTAAGGTAGAGACCCTACAATAATAGAGAGAAAACCCCAACAATCAGATGACCTCCTATGAGCAAGCACTTGGTGACAGGGGGAAGGAAAAACTCCCTTTTAACAGGAAGAAACCTCCGGCAGAACCATGCTCAGGGAAGGGCAGCCATCTGCTGTGACTGGTTGGGGGTGAGGGGAGGGAGACAGGACAAAAGACACACTGTGGAAGAGAGCCAGAAATTAATAATAGCTAAAGATTAAATGCCACATGGTGTATAAACACAGAGAGTGAAAAGAGGTGTGCGCCGAAATGATTTTTCTTGACGCACGACACAAAGAGGAGGTGGTGTATAAGGGAAGCACATAGAAACATCAAATATGGCTGACGTGAGCTCCCACAATGTGTTGAGCTTAATATGAACAGAATACTTATTGTCAAAGTAGTGTAGGCCAACTCCAAAAAGTCTGGAACCTACATTTACCATAATGCAACCAATAACATTTTAGTTAGACCAGTCAAAGTCCACAACTTTCAAACTACTGGTCCCAGTTTGTCCACATCTAACAGAGATTTTCTATTACAAATTTGCCTCGAACCTCTAAACACTGCACTACTGCACTAGCCTCTGGGCTTAGCACACTGTATAAGAGAGCTACAAAGGATGGGGCAAAAAAAGGCAATATTTTCAAAACTACAGTAATGCATAAAATATTATGCATGAAAAACATTCCTCTTTTCCTCATTACCTTTACTAGAAAGTTTTATAGAGCTATATATATATATATAGCTCTATATATCTGACGATAAACTACATGACTGGTAAAACATACAACTGACATGTCTACTTGGATGGAAACCTGCTTCCAAGAAAGGGTTTTCCGCAGGATGTCAAATGATAATTTGTGTGGGAATTAAGTGGAGTTTAAGGGATTCAGACACACAGTATCAGCTTATCCTCCATATTGCCTTCTGTGCCTGCTGGCGACTGTAAAAGACTGCGAAGAAAGCGTACTTTCTGGTGGTGACATAGTGATGCCTGATGTATTGATTTTTTTTTTTGGGTGGGGGGGGTCAGTCAACTCGTTCCAGCTCGCTACAATATAGCTGTTGATGGTTGATGGTTCGTGGCAAACCAAAATGACCCTTAGGCCACTGGAAAATGTTCCCATGCTCCTGATGGGTAGTCTGCCGCTGTTGGTCACAATGCGCAGTGGTCAAAGTTCAAATTAGTTGAACTCTCACTACGCTGCGGGTGAGCCACATCTTTGCTTTGCTCAGCACGTCAACAAGCCATCGGCGCAGTAACAAACCAGTGGTGCACAACGTAAGCTATTTTAAAGAGTGGATTTCAGAGCATCAATGTTCCATCATGTTTGGAAAACCCATTATGTTGCCAGATGTGAAAAAAAAACCTCCCTCCACAGCCACAGAAGGGACATAACAATTACAAACAAATAAGGCAAATAACTGTTTTCACAGGCTGAGCAATGCTCCATATGATGAGTGAACTGAGCTATGTTTTGAATTAGTAGTCCTCTTTAAGGTTTCCCTTGAAAAGAAATCAAGGTAAAATAAAATCCCATAACCACCCAAAAAAGAAATACTAACAGCGTTGATGGTGTTTGTTGGTTGTCCAAGGTGGGTATGTGTGCTCAGAGTTCACGCCTGGATGTACTGTCTTGGACATAGTCTTTTTTTTTTTTTTTCAAATCATTCCTGGCACTCTGTGAATGGTCTCAGAATTTCCATTTCATAAGCCGTATTTTCCTTGGCAAGAGCAGCAAGTGAAGTCTTTTGGATGCTTCTGGGACATTTTTGAACAGGGCTCAAGAGAGCAGAGTGCTACTACCTCTCTCTGCTCATAAAAGCGTGGACTTCTCCGACTGCAGACAAGCACAATGGCAATAAACTACAGCTTATACATGCTACCCTTTTAAAAACAGAGAGAAAATAAGTTCCCTTTAGGGTTAAAACCCCCTCAAAGATGCACTCAACTGATGCCTTTTACCTCAAAACACCCCGCCCATTTCCTCTCAGAATAAATCAGTTCCACAGAGGAAAAACACAGCTTGCTTTATGAACACAGTTATTAATAGACAGAACACACTCATCATGTGTTGGATGATTTATCTTTGGCACATACTGCAAAACTTGGGGAACCTACCAGCTCCTTATCAATTTAAAGTAAAAACTCAGACAGGATGAATACATAATGATTTTAGAAATAAAAGGTAAATGAGGAACATTAAGGTTGTCAGCAGCAACAAAACACAGCACTTACAGTCTACAGAGCAGTCACCTTGTATGATAATCCTTGTATGATCACTCTTGAAACTAACTGTAAAAAGGATATTACTGAGATACTGCCAGTGAAAAAAAAATGCTGTATACAGGAAAAAAATAAGCTTTCATAAAACCAAATACCAAATAAAGCCCTGCGACAGACTGGCGACCTGTCCACGGTGTACCCATCCTCTCACACTATGGCGGCTGGGATAGGCTCCAGCCTCCCGGCGATCCTGAACTGGATGGATGGATGGATGGATGGATGGATGGATGGATGAATGGATGGATGGACAAATATAGAGTAGCCTGAGACAGCTCCAGAGATGGGCACCAAAACCATTTGAACAGGTTGAACACACCTAGCAAAGGATGAGTATTGATTTCATTGATCCATGTGTTGGAATGGTTATACCCAGCTTTGAGAAAAGTTCAAACTCAAAATCCCCTATAAATGTGGACGAGATCCCAATTAAATTTTTAAAAAATTGTCCACTGGAAACTTTCTCAACAGCAGGAGCGACAAATTCACATTGTGACAACACGGTCGGAATGTTGGTACTCACCTTTTGGGGTCAAAAAGCCAGTACCCATAGTATAAATCATTTGAAAACTTGGTTAAGGTAAGTTTTAATGAAATTATTGGAAATCAGTGAAATGTCCTCTGAAGTGATGGAAACACTGCCATGTATGAGACAGGGCAACAGAGCAGTGAACTCATGTTGTTCTTCATTGAGCCAGGGAGCTCAGCACCTGAGAGGAAACCGGCTCCATTTATAGAGTGGATGCCCATGTAAATACACAAACAACACACTGCACACACACACACAGAGTCACACACTAGTAAGGCCCAAGGAAGTTCCCATATTCTGGTGAATTGCCCTTGGGTCCTTGCTATTTCTGCCAGGGGCAGGGGGATCCTGTGTCAGTAATCCTGTCATGATGAGGGGGATGAGGTCACCGGATGCAGCTCAAGTACACTGCCTTCACCAGCGTGCACACATACATAGATACAGGCAGAATAATTTGTAATGAACACAACATACAACATCTCAACTACAAGTGTGGTTACAATAACAAATCTGCGGTTCACAATAAAATTTACTCAAGGTAATGAGAAGATGTCGCATACCGGCATTGGCATGCACTTAATTTAATCAAGTGAAACCTATTAAATTAAACCAAGGAGTTGACAGGCCAAAACAAGTTGCACAAGTAATAACACTTTAGGCAGATATTTCCCTAGTGCCATTTGTTTAATGAGTCAAATGTTCAAAATATGGTTACAACAGGACAAAAGGGAAATCTTTTATCTTTTTTTTTTGGTGACTTTTTGTCATTGTGAAAGATCCCCACCTCCACCATTACCACCTCCGTCCCTTCTAGGTCTTGTGAAACTGTGGGAAATGAAGAAGCTGTTTATTCTGAGAGGAAACACTCAAAGCGAAAAGAAGAGTCGGTCGCTGTCTGGTTTGTCTGTGTCTCTGTCTGTGTGTCAAATGCACTTCTTATAAAGCTGACTTCCTGAGCCCCTTTTCTGATCTACAATCTGGCTCGCACACATTCACAAACCTCGTGACCTCTGCCTGCACCCACCGTGAACCATATTTATCTTAGATTCAGAGACAGACACGCATACACATAAACTCTGCAGCTCTGCCCATGAAAGAAGAATATGGATGCCCATTCAACACAAACAGCCACCCACTCACACCTACAGTATGCACACACAAGCCATGCACAAATACACACACACTCCTCCACATTGCTCCAGAGAGAGGTAAACAGAAGAGTCTGACATCCTCTTGCATCATGTGCCTCAAATGCAGCAGAGAAACAGCTAAACAAGCTGTGACCGTGACAGCGCTAAAGTGAGGTGGCATTACTCAAGTGAGCTCCGACTTCGAAGTCAAAGCAATTTGTGACACCATTCTAGACTATTTATGTCCAATTGAAGGTCATTTTGATGAAATCGTGAGAAAGAATAAGTTAAATGTTCAGTATGAAAGCTGGATCGAGTTCAGTGCTAAGAAAACCACAAATAGACACCACAAAACAGCTCCTAAAGAGACAGTTTACTATGAGGTCTTCTTGCTTCAACATAATCCGCTGACCTCTCAGAAACACCCCACACACACACACACACACACACACACACACACACACACACCTACACACACACACACACACTCACTCACCTCAGTAAATGCAGCACGGTCAGTGGCTGTGCATCTAAAATAGCCTCTGACACAAAAACCTCACTTGTACCAAAGGAGGGGGAGGTGGAGCCAAGCAAACCAGGATAAACGTGTGGAGCACTTGGCTTAGCCCTTTCAGGAAGATACTGTAATATTCTGTTTATGTTTATCCCACCATACGGCAAACCTGTACATGAGAGTGAAATACATTGAAGCAGGTTACCTGCAGTGGATCAATACAAGATGCACTTGGTGCCTCTCTACCAGTCTCTTATTTACTTTCAGTTCACAGGTCCTTGGTTGAGGTGACCACACTGCAGTACTTACTAATCATCTCAAACAGACCGAGCAGCATGGTGGGCACTTTTCTGTACAGCATTCACCATGAATAAAAAATGAAAACCGGTGAATATATTTTTATTGATGCTTTACAGTGGGAGGCCGCCATAGAAGAGAAATATAAAGTGTTCTCAAAGTGTTGTAAAGGTATTAAGTAAGTGAATCTCGTGGTATTTTGCCATTGCTCTACACTTATGATGAAGTTATAGCTGCTTTCAACATGTTGAAAATGTGGGTAAGAGTGAAACCCTGCTCTAATTTCCCACACCAATGGGGGTGATGGATGGATTAGTTTAGTACCCTCACAAAAAATCCTGCATCCTTTCCACCACCACTACCACCACTAACCACCCACATATTCACCAGCCCCCACCTGCCCGAAGGGATGCCAGCACACTCCTACCCTAATGGGGAATTCTTTGAGCAGGCTACTGTCTCTTATCCCCTAGGCTCTGATAGCGTATGTGTGTGTGTACTTGTGTCCTAACATGTATGCCTGAATACAATCCCCCTTCCCCCATATGCACTGTGTACATACTGCTCACAATGGCTTGTCTTCTGAATGCATCACAGCACATGTGCACTCACGTGCACTCTCAAAGATCGACCTAGATGTTTTACAATAACTGTACAATGCAAGCATGCCAAGGCACCAATACAGTGACTCATCTACTACTGTATCTACTGTAAACAACTCATGTAGAAATAATATCATCTCAAACACTGAAACACACACTCTTATTTTTTTTTCACTTGTCTTCCTTTGCCCTTTTTTCTCACTCGCCATCTCTTGTGATACAAACAGAGGCCTGCATGCAGGCATATATGCAAGCACACAGGCAATTTTCTTATGGCGTTTAATAGCCTTGCAGAGTCCTCTTGATGCAGCATCACAAAGTGCCTCCACTATCTAACCCTACTTTGTGCTGACACAACCAAATCCACCCCAACGCACAGCACATGGAAATAGACAATAACGGACCAAGCAAAACATTCCAACACACTGACACTTATTGCATCAAATGTGCGCAGCTATTTTCGCTCACCGAGTTTTTCCCCTTGGTTTGACCCATTCCAGCTCTCCAATACCACTCAATAAAAGCCAGCAGCTGTGTTTACCTCTATTACTCATCTACTCACGCCTTCACTTCGATTACTGTTCCTCTCTTTTTGAGCCGACGCTGTGCCATGTTGATACCTGGCTGAAGCAGTTAATTGAGTAGAGCTATGGCCCGTAGTAGGAGCCTAAATTCAGCTGTGTGGAATGCCACAGCCCTCCAAATGGATTCCACATGCTGTTTACATAATTTCCTTTCCTAACAGTTGACCTACAGTACAAATGGAAACAAAGTTCACAGTGATCCATGCAGCATCCTTAAACAGGTCTGTTGAAACCATCTGCACGGAGGATAGAGAGAAGCAGCTCCCAAAAGATTCTGTGAAGGGAAAGTCTCAGAAATGATCCAAAACACTCTGAAAATGCTGACTTTGAATACTCTCCCATCCTTCTTTCTTGGCTTCCTTCCTTTTCTCTTTCCCTCCTTTAACCAGCCATATTTGGCTGAAGTCAATCGCACGCTAGTTTGAAGGAGGAAACGTCATCACATATAGACAGGCCTTCCACTGACATACCTTTCTATCCTAGCCATGGAAACATGTCGAGCAACCTCAAATCAGAGTCTGGGGGCAAGCTCTGCAACATGAGTCACTTCCAGTAAGCAGTGAGTGTGCTGCTCTAGCGATTGTGTCATTACTCCAAAACAAAAAAAAAAAAAAATTGGATCAATACACTGGTCAGACATAATTTTAAAAAATCTGCCTGTCTTAATAAGTCTTTTGCTCTATCAAAATAAAAACTTGGTTCCCCACAATAGTTTTAACAGTAGGAGGCTCCACATAAGTATACAACCAAGCGATGTAGGGAACAATGGCTAAAATGATGTTGGACAAGCTGTGATCTTTCATGTTAGATGGTAGATCCTTCTGATTATTATTTTTTTCACTATTTATACTATCAACCTCAGAGTCCCTGGCTGTTGCACAATACTTTCCGTACTTTCTCTCTCCCCCGATCTCTCTCTCTTTCTTTCTCTCTCAGCTCACTAAACACACATGCTCTTGCGCTCTGTGTACACCCTTAACTTAATTTGGTAAACAAACGGGGGCTGGACACTCGGGTCAAAGGTTGAATCCACAAGAGAATGCGCAAAGGGAAAGAACATTTTGTCATTTCTGGCATTATGAAATACCAGCACAAGGACTTCAGCTCACAAACATCACCTACAAATATTTCTTTTTTTTTTTTTTTTCACTCACAGAATGTTCAAGACAACCACCGCTGGATGAACAACGAAGTAACAGAATGATTCCTTTCTCTCTCCTTGATTGAGTCAGCTTTTGTGTTTTCTTTTTTGGCTCACATGATAGTTCGATGTAAGAATGTGCCAGTATATCCTGCATTGAGAACTTGAGAGATGAGAAGCAACCTTCAGAAACCGGATCTGCAGGTTACAAACATACTGGGTCTATACCCTACCTCTCTAATTTTCCTCTCACCCTGGCCTTGGACTACAGTAGAGACCCATATTAATCCAGCCATATAGTGCTCTGCAGTCTATCTGCAATCAGTGCTGATACACTCCATAACACCCACTTGGATCAATGAGCAGTCAGTCAATATGGCAGCAGTTAACCCAGCTTATTAAACCTAATGCAGAGAATTTCATCTTCCTGAGTAAGAATCTGAGCCTGCGTGTTGTTAGCATGAACAAACCAGAGCTAGGCACATCTTCCTGAAAGATTCGATCTGTCAACAAGCGACCAATTTGTACGTCCTGATATGTGGCTGACAGAGGATGCCTTTAAAGGGGGGAATCCTGCTGAGCAATTAAATATCCTGGGCAGAGCGCTGTTGATGGACAGATAGAGTCTATCCGTTGATGATTGGCTTTTTAATTGAGTCCCCCCCACCTGTACTGATCCTTATCATAAGCCCTTGGACCATGTCTTGGGGTGGGGGTTGAGCCACTGAAGGAATCAGACTAGCAGCAACTTGATACAGTTGTGTAGGAAAACAGCAAGAGGTGTGAGACATCAAATTATTTTTGTCAGTGTTAGTATAGTCAGTGTGTTCTAAAGATTTGCAGTCTATTTGTGACAGTAGTGGTGGGTTTGGGGGGTGGGTGCGCTCAAAAGTAGGCACAGGCACACTAAAGAATATAATTTATACATGCAAATATTTGAACTGACACGTTGAGCATTTTAATCAGCTGCCTCTCCAGTGTGTCTTTCACCCCATGGATGTTGTTGGATCTTGTCCTGCTCTGCAGCCTCTGTGAACTTAATGTAGTGGCACATGTAGCAGTCTCCACATCCTGCAGGTCTCGGTAATAATGGCCCTCCACCTCACAGTGGATCTCCAGATCATGCACTATTATGTGCAGCTGCCATCCAAGATGATGCGCGGAATGAGAGATGCACTAGCAAAGCAGCTGAATAATTTTGCCAACACAGCAATGTGGCCAGTATACCAGCCAAGCATGAAACTGGAAGGGTGTGGCTAGCTGGTTAGCAGCAACTTAACTTTCAAAATAAGAGAAGATGATTGTCCACTAGCACATTGATGAAGAATGGCATTGTTCTCTCAGACAGATTACAAAAATGCTAAAATGAATCAACAGACGTTAAAATATCTGTGCAGCCTGTCCAAGTCTATGTAAAGTCTGTGTGGGAAACAATGATACTTAAGCAAAAAAAAAAAAAACAATACATTTTAGGAAATGCCATTTTAGGAAATGCCACACAAAATAAGTCAATTATCAAATTCTACAAGTTGCAAGAATTATGCTTGCTGTCCTTCAGTCAAAATGAACTGTCAAACAAGAGTAAAAAAATTCTATACAGGGAGGGGTGAATGGATGATTAAACTAAATGTTGGACTTGAAACACAGAGGACAGGGGTTTACTCGCCTACAGACACCCAACCTAGATTTCTTTAAACCATTACAACCATGGCTCTTGAACTTTAACCTGGTAGTTATTATTATAAACAGAATATTAAAGATCCATCAATCTATCCATTTTCTTAATTACTTTTCCAACTAGATTCATGGAGAACCACCGGATCTCTGGACTGGACATGGAGCATACCCTGCCTTTTGCCCACTGGGGTTGCCAGTCCATCACAGGGCTAACAAAGAGACCCTGACAGCCATTCACACCCACACTCACCTGTATAGCCGATTTAGAAATCAACAATTAACTTAACAAAAATCTCTTTTGGACTGTGGGAAGACATGGAGCATCTGCAGAAAACCCATGAAGTCACAGAGAAAACATCCAAGATCCAAAAAGAAATGACACAGATGGGTTTAAGCCCAAACTTTCTTGCTGTGAGGCAACAGTGCTCAACAGTCATTTTGAACCCAAACCATGACCTTTTACTAACCCACTCATTTTTCTAGCTAAACATTCATCCTCACAGTAAGCCACAAACAACAACATCCTTTCAATACTGCTGTCACATCAACTAGTGCAGATTACATGTTGCTCTGGTGGACATGGATAAACAATCAAAAAAATATATACACTATTGTTTTAGCTTACTATGTCGGATCAAGTAACATTTTTTTGTCACTGCTATCTGAATGTCTGAATGAAGCCACAAGGAACATTGACCTGTTTATCATGTAAAGTGACCTGTGTCATTCAGACAGGTCATTTAACTCTTCTGTTATCCAAACAGTTCATTTTGACTGTTCGCAGTTCACCAGATTATTCAGACTGCTATTAGTTCAACATGCTACATTGAAGTCAATAAAAAAAACTTTACAAGCTATTGTCAATGAAGTCAATGCCTTAGCAGCCAATGAAATAATTATCACAGAAATATAGGGTCTAACATACTCTATTTCAGTGGTGGGGACATCTACGTTGATACATTTTCATCTTAAAACAGCGTTCAGCAAGAAAATTATCTCCACTGAGACAATGTATATCACATGACCATTCACATACACTGTGCAGGTCTCCCTTACATGTAGGCAGTGGTAACATTATCAAATGCAGAATGTAAATGCACAACAGCTTCTAGCATTGTCAACAAAGTGAGATAATCTACTACCCATGTTGAATTAACCAACTGAGGTCTTTATTTTGTTCCAGAAATGGTTATGTGACAGAGACTTAGGAACACTGTGTGCATCCTCGTATTGAAAAGTCACTGTTTTTGTCAGTCCACACTGAAATGCAGTCCTTGAGTTTTCTACACTACTCCATAGCCAGGAGTACTGTGGATAATGGGTGCAGACACAGCAAAAGTTATGCATTTTAAAATGTTAACCTATTAATGTGGGCATTGCCTCAGGCTTAATCCAGCATCCAGTACAATGATCAGTCAGTTTCAGTTCAGTTTAAAGACTTTCTGTTGAAGAACCCCCTAATTACAGTTGCATTATCTAGTGCTAACAATGACACTTTGACCACAGGTTCAATGCCGAGGTAATTAACATTAAAGAGTTTATTTTCTAATTTTTTTCCAGATCATAAATATTTTTATCACAAATAAGTTTTCAGATCCATGACATTCCGGACTTCAGTGATTTGGATGGTCAAGGCATTCAGTGTGTATGTGTGTATTATAAAGAGATGCTTTCAGGGATCTAATGTGATTCTTCACTGTTTACGCACAGTGTAGAAAGTCTGCTCTACATGTGTGATATCAGCCTGCTTATTCGTGCACAGGCAGAAGGCCTCTTTGTACATGGATTTAAGTGAGACTTTAAATGGGCACTAATCTCCCTTGCTCAACATCCAGGAGCTGCAGGAGGTCTCATTCACACACATCTACACCCCTTCCTCTTTTAATATA
>VUQS01028552.1:0-10193 GCA_015108495.1 Heterochromis multidens | reverse complement strand
TTGTTTCTCTTAAGTGTCCACTGAATATTCGAGCATGAGTCACAGACATCTGGACTCACTTAGCTCCCTCTGAAGAGGCAAATTCTGGTATGGGCCCAGAGCCCGCTGTGGGTTAGGCCAACGGTAGCACATGTGCCGCACAGACTGCTGGGACCAGGTGGCTGTACCTACCTTCATGCACGCCTAAAACTGAAAGGCTTGCATTGTTGCATGGGGAGTTGCATAAGTACTATAAGTATCAGTATTATTGTTACAGTTGTACCCACATACTGCAACACTACATGATTTTAAGACTTTCTTTGTGCGTTTTCTAAATGCTGTTTCAGTCAGGAGATGTGCTCATTGGAAAACACTTATTTTATGAGGGTACTGATGAGTATTTTAGGTTTTGTTGATCAGCATATATTAGAATTATATCAATGTTCTTATAGAAAATGCTACCTATGTGTATCTTTGCACCAAAAAAAAGCACATTATTGCCACCTACAGCCCTCAGTAGAGAACCTCATTGAAGCAAAAGGCACATGTTTTTTTCAGGGAAAACGTTAAACTATGTGTTTGAATGTGCTGGAGTACTCTGCTGAGGTTAAACTGCTGTTAAACTGATTTAATGGTTTAATGGTTGGCTTGACAAGGGCAGGCTGGAGGTTGGGTGCAACCGTGAAGAGCTGTAAAGGGCCATTGAGTGTTATCCCCCTCACCCTGCTCAGTAAATCTCTTCATCTTGCGTAAGACAAGAGTGAAATATCAAGCCACATCTGTTTTCTAGCAGATGCCTACAAATTGCTTGTGATGAGGTCTAAAACCTTGAATTGTTGCACATTGAGGTTATTCTGTATGGATGGCTATCAGATAAAGGATAAAGAAAATTAGAGGAACTCCACAAGATGACGTAAAACCCGAGGCATGTTAAGTATGTTGCTTCCAGACAGTGGATCACATACAGTTGGAGGGAGCGGTGTAAGGCATGTGCACTAATGACTTTGTCCTTGAAAGCAGCTCCTTTCCACTCTCGAGAGTGCAGTTTGCCTAGTAACCTTTCAGCAGCAGTACAAACTAACTGAGGAGTGGCGATATATGGCTGTGGTGGATTCAGCTAGATAGAGGGCAAATCACAGCATGCATTACCTGACAAATAAAGACTGGATCATCATCATTTAACTGTGTAAATAGGTGCTGATCTGACTGAAGAGAGCCTTGTGTGCAACTCAATAAGACAGTTTTCAGAGGGTGCAGACTTCACAATGTGCCCCATCCCATTAAGTAGAAGAGCTTTTATTGTGCAAACAGTGAACCCTAGTGGCAGCAGTGTTGGTTCCCTTCACTTAATTTAGCTCCATGGTGTACTTCTCTTCATCTTCTCTCTCTGCAGGCAGGGAGGAGCATATCATAGGCTGGATATATGGATGTTTGGAAGGTGCCGAAATTCTTGCCAAGATAAATCAGTCACTGTTGTAACTTGCAAGGGAAAATATGCCTTCATTCCATTTTAGGGCTGAGGCCTCTGTTTCCCACATGGAAAGCACACACCCCAGTAGACCAATATATTTTCAGTGAAAAAAAAAAAAAAGAGTGGTTTAGCAATTCTGTTTTTCATCATGTTTATCATCAAATCCCCTAAAATCCAACTGTCATTTCATTTCTGTTTTTATCCTTTTCGCATTCTCTTGTTTCCATTCTTCCCTTTTCTCCATTA
Source organism: Heterochromis multidens (assembly GCA_015108495.1). Classification (NCBI taxonomy): domain Eukaryota; kingdom Metazoa; phylum Chordata; class Actinopteri; order Cichliformes; family Cichlidae; genus Heterochromis; species Heterochromis multidens. The sequence continues at coordinate 8,497 of VUQS01028552.1, read as the reverse complement.
CCCATCCGTCTCTTCTCTTCTCTTCTCCATCACCAGCATTGGAAGGTAGAGGTAGGTGCTGGCAGTAAATGTGTGGCTGGTCAGTATCTCACTGCATGGAGGCTGTCCCCGCCCTCATTTTTTTTTTTTTTTTAGTGTCCAGGCTTGTGCTCCCTGGCACCATCATATCTTTCCTTTGTCTCTCTTGCTTTCCCTGAATGATCTGTCTTTTTATTTAGAGTCCCATCCATCATGTGTCAGGCTGACAGCTGCCAGCAGTCAGGCTTGGTTGTTCATGGCTATGCATTCTACCTGTGTAGAATTGTGCTAGTTCAGAGAATGCTCGAAGCACTGTAGAAAACTTGCAGTACATGACACTCAAAATGTTCTAAGCCAAACTTTTTGCCATTAACTTTTTGCAGTAATATTGCAAAATGGGCCACATTTGAATTTGCAAATCTCACGTAGGTTATTCCAAGCGATTGTATCATGACTCCTTTTGACGTATCCTCTGTTGTGTTTTCCTTTTTTGCTATTGCAGGCACAGCGTCATGTGACAGACCTGTATGAAGACCTTCGAGATGGACATAACCTGATCTCGCTGTTGGAGGTCCTCTCCGGGGAAACACTGGTGAGTACAGTCCTCACATTTGATTTTTGTCAAAGTGACAGATATAGTTTAACAGTCCTCCATCATCCAAACCCAAACCTAATCCTTACTAACTACACAAGGATTACTTTAATTAGGTCGAACTGGAATGCCATCCCTGTGGCAACAAATTGTAAAATAATGCAGCCAAGTTGTCAGTCAAGGGCTTAACCTGAGCTGAACTAAACTAAACAAAGACCTCTTATCAACCCGTTCGCCTTTTGAATCTGCAGTCCCCTTCTTTCTATATCACCAGCCATGTCTATTTTTTTTTTTTTCTATTTCTTACTTTGCTTTTCGTAATGCTTACGTATTTCATATCTTGGGGTTCAAATCTGTACAAAAGCTTTTCTGCTGCTGCTGCCCTCCACCAGCTTCAGCTCTGCTCATCGTCGGAATGCTTCCATAGCTATAACGCATTACCACCACTTTGGACTGTGTGTGTGTTTGTGAACTGTGCTCCTATCTGATCGACGGTTCTTCTTTTCTACTCCTCCTTCTCCCGTTTGCCTTCCTCTAACCTTCCTCTGTGTGTGCTGATCTTTGCCGTCTGGCCTTCGCCTTCTCTCTTTTGCACTGCTCTTGCTGGGGCTAGCCGAGGGAGAGAGACATGGCCAGGAGCATTCGGTTGGTGAGTGGGTTTGGAACTTACAGTAGGCATCCTGTCATGTATATATATATTTTTTTAATTTATTGATTCATCGGCACTTTCCTGGTTATTTGGCTGTGCATGGTACCCACAGACCTCAAGACATGATGATTTTTCTTGCTGGCCTTTTTTGTTTCTCTTGCTGACAGGCTTGCTTTAATCATGTAGCTGCTGTAAACAAATACAAGAAATATTTAATTTAGTTTCTGTTTGTTTGAGAACTTTTCCCCGCTGCCATTGTAGCTGAAATTGCACAGTTTTGATTTCTATTTGAAAAGCCAAGAGAAAAATCATGCAACGGTTTATATTAGCTTGCTGTCAGATGGCTTAAATTTGGCTTAGCCAACGCAGATTTTTATTTTTTTTTTTGGCCTTTGGTGAACTAAAGGACTAAGCCGAAGAACGGAGTACCATTTTGTCTTTTTATTAAATGTTTTTTCGTTTAATTTTCATTTTTACATCATTCATTTCTTCGTTTTTATTGGTTGCTATCCTCCCTCCTGTCTACCAGTAGTAGCACTGAGTACTGAGTGTCTGTAGTGTAACTAAATACCTCTTTATCTCTTCTTCATCCTCTTCAGCCTAGAGAGAAAGGCCGCATGCGATTCCACAAACTTCAAAATGTACAGATAGCACTGGACTTCCTCAGACACCGGCAGGTAGGATACATATGATACGTCGAAGCCTTAAAAACCCGACCAATAAAAATCTATTGTTAGACGATGACTGATTATATCTGCTGTAAGCATGTGAGTAATATGAATGTTTTTCTTTCTCAGGTCAAACTGGTTAACATCAGAAATGATGACATAGCTGATGGGAACCCCAAGTTGACCCTGGGGTTAATATGGACCATCATCCTCCACTTCCAGGTCTCCTTTTCTGTCAGTGTTATGTTTCATTATATTATTGCTCTCTACCTCTGCCTCTGGGATTTGAACCTATCGGCTGCTGCTTCCCATCTCCTTGGATTCAATCAGAGTGGACTCTGCTCTTCAAAACTCCTCTCAAAAGGACATTTTTTTAATCGATTCTTCTCATTCTAATCACATTCTTAGAATTACTATTATAAAGCATAAACACTCGAGTAAAGCATTTAGTGTTCTGTAGCTAATATGAACTGTTTAAAGAAATAAAACACCATCAGGGTGTGTTAGTGTGAGTCATTCTCTCCCTGACTCCCAAGGGGAGGGTGTGTCAGGTTGGAGTGCACAGCTTGATGGCATCCTACACTCCCAATCACATTCTCTCCAGGCCTTTTTTATGCCTTTCCTGTGTTTGCCAAAAGCTGCCAGTCAGAAATCCCTGGGCAACAGCCTAATAGTCATGGCCTCACCCTCACCCATATAAAAATGGTTGAGGTTTTGATTGCGGAAAGCTGAAGCTGAGCGGGAGGGGTTGATTATGCCATTCTGGTAAAGATAATATTGTGCCCTCTAGATACACACTGTGTTCCCAGAGTCTTTATACTTTTATACAATAGAGGCAAAATAAGACAGCTGGGCTGTGGTTGCTGATGAGTCATAAAGCCTCCAGACTAAAGGGGAAGAGTAAAACTTCTCCACACAAATCTGAACCGATTATCCTAAATTAACTTAATCACAAAGGAAAGAAGATGGTGCAGGCTTGGAAGAAAAAAAAAAAGTCTTTGGAGGATGATTTTAATTGCAGATTTAATTGCAAGTTTTGAGATAATGTGATGAGTGTTAGTAATAAAGCAATGGTGCATATGAATTGATTATTCAAAGCATTATCGCATTTGCAGAACAGAGCTATGAGAAGAGAAGAATCTGATTGCAGCATGCTCATTTACTCTTCATTTACCCTCAGTCAGAATGGGGGAAAAAAAAAAAAAAAGCTGACTACTATGACTCATCTTTCCTACCACCAAAATCCCCAAATGAAATGTTATCTGGATGCCACAGCCACAGTGGTGTTTTCCAAGACTACACCAGGCAAAACTCAGCTACATCCTGTGAAACACACACATTCTGTACTCAACCGTGAAAGATGCAAAGTCCAAAAATGACTCAAGGTGAAATGACTAAGGTGTTAATTAAGTTGGTGTTCGCACTGTGAGGTTGAGTAATTCTGTTTAAACTGGACCTATTGTGATTTTTTTCAGTCCCATATTTCTTTAACTTGGATTCGACTAAAGTTTCTTTTTATGTAGCTTTTTTCTGATTGGCTGCCTCTCAAAAACGGCTATATTTAGTTAAAAAAACTAACAAACAAAGAAAAGCATAATAGGTCCACTTTAAACTGCATCTTTTGGGTTTCCACGAATGGTGGATTTCTTCCACATTCCTTGCATTATCCACAAATCTTCTCTGTCTTCCATGAGTGTTAACATTTGTTTTGTATAAAACTGTCTCAGATCTCAGATATTCAGGTCAACGGCCAGTCAGAAGACATGACGGCCAAGGAGAAGCTGCTGCTCTGGTCCCAGAGGATGACAGATGGCTACCAGGGCATCCGCTGTGACAACTTCACCACCAGCTGGAGGGACGGCAAACTCTTCAATGCCGTCATACACAAGCACTAGTGAGTGTGCTCAGTTTCTTGTTGGAAAATAATCCCAAAGTCAATGCCAACATATATGATGATATTATATAGTACAGACCGAAAAGCTTGGGGCAGGTCCCTGTACCAACAGGCACCCATCCTTCTTTTTTATATATACAGCATTTACCCTGTTCCAAGCCTGCATTGTCAAAATAAAAAGACTTATATAATTGATATAACAGTATTGTCTTCAGGATGGAGGTCTTTCTCATATCTTTTTTTGCAGGGTCTTGTTATGACACAAAACCATCCATAAGTTTTATTCAATATGGTGTGCACTGGAGCAGGAGTGAGACCTTGGAATCCTTTCAGACGTCAAATTACACTTTATGTTGCCAGTTTAAGCCTGCGCTGTAATTAAATTCAACCTCAGTATTGACAAGAGGACTCTTCTCTCTCTTTAAAAAAAAACAAAAAAACATGATAAGCATGATGTGGCTGTTTAAGGGTATTATGGTTGATTTATTTTAACCAATAAGCCACATCATATAACTCCTTCCATACAGAGCCTCAGTATACTGTACATGGCTGCAAATGTATTTACTGTGTAAGCACTCAAGCTTACAATTGCACTATTGTTGCCATGATCTGCTTTTAAAATGCCTCTTAGATCCTTTTCTACGTACTGCACCTGACAGTACGCATGTGTCTAAATGAAGCCTTTAGGCTTAGAATACCGCTGGTAGGTGTTGGCTCTGAGTAATTCTGTACCTACTTTGGTTGTGTGTTATAAGATGATAATTCCTATGTTAAATGCAGTTAGCTTGTTAAATTGTTGGGAACCTAACTTTGAAAAGCTAAATCTGAAGCTCTTTTTGTTGAACCCTAAATATGCTACATCCCACAAAGCTGTTGTGGGTCTTCATAGTAGAATTAGTGGTTGCTTTGTGTGTTATTATCCTGGGAAATGAATGTGCATGCATTTCTCAGGAAATCTGTGAATGAAGTGAACTATTTTGTTGGTTCTGTAACAACGGTATTCATGCAAAATCCAGAGTGCAAACAGGAGGAAAGCTGCATTGCATAAGAGACAGATCTATTTTTTTAGATCCATTATTATTTGAAAGAAAAAAAGATGCTTGCAGGGGCAGGTTTTCTTAAACTTCAGCTAGTACCTGCACTGTTTTGTTTTTTTTTTCCTTTTTTAGGAGGCTACTGAGGCTGGCTTATTGCTGCCTTTCATGAAGGTCAGGGGTGTGGTGTGTGGGCGTAACTGTAGCACTCTGTGTCTGCTACATGAAAAGTGTAATGTTACTTGGTGCTGAGGCATAACTCAGGGTAATCTAGTGTTCGAATCTGCCTTCATCTGGCAAATTCAAGATTGTCCAGGTTTTGTGCACGTGTGTGATGGTTTCCAACGTGGATTTGCAAAACCACAAGCGGAAAAACTTGGTCAAGGAGCAGGGATCACTGTACAAGGATTAAGCAGATGCTCGGAAGGTGATGGACACCTGAGACAATGCCAGGATGGATTTACATGCAATGGGCAAGCCTTAAAAAAAGATTTGCTCAAATTAATGTACCTTTTAACTACAATCAGTACAGCTTTGGGACCTTCTTATAGCTATTAAAATGCTCAGTGTCAAGAAGAAGTCTAAAAAGAAGAAGGGACGCCTTGGCTTCATCGGTAGCTCGTCTGGAAATGTCAGCGATGTGGACCACAGGGTGGTCATGTTGTGTGAGGATATCCCATCAGAGGGGTCTTCCTGGGACTCAGGGCGCGGTTCTAATAGCTCAGGGGCCCGCTCAAGCAGCGAAGAACTGGGCCATGGATGGAGGTCCCGAAGCTTTCATGGAAGAGAGGAGCAGAGCTTGAGCAGCCCACCTAGGCCACTAAAACAATACTCTGTTCGAGAAATCCGTCAAGTAGAGTCTTCTCCTGTGCACGGACACAGTGGAGGCTATTCCACTCTAACCATGAGAGATATGTATGAATCTGCACATACTCTAATTGCTTGCATATTTGAATTTGTGGATTTGGAAATGTTTTTAAAACTGCTATTGCAATTAAAAGTTTTGTAATGGTGAAGTATGCATGCATGATAGATAAGGCGAGGCATTCAATCATCCTGCTCTGCACTCTGGAGATTTGAACTTTTGCCTCTTCTGGGAGTCAAGCTGCAGCTAGTTGCCAGCCTGACTTGTGTCAGCTTTGATTGTGTTAGCTGCTCTGTAAATTGCATTCCACCTATAGATGCTCTGACATCTGCCAGAAAGCGTCAAACACCCAGAGGACAAAAAGGCAGGTGCTCATGCAGCTCTGTCAGAAAGTGAACAGGTGGGCTCTTCTACAGCATTCAGCCACCGGCAGAAGGTCTAGAAGGCTCTGCTGCTAATATGCTGTATTGGGGTCATAAAGCTTAAAGCAAACATGCCGGCAGAGACTGCATTAATTCTGCAAATGCGTTCATATGTGACATTTATCTTCCTATCATTTTCCTCTGAGTGACATTTGTGGAGTCATTTATATGTGCGGCAAGCTATAAGTGTTCCTTTCAAATGTAACTTTAAATTGTTTGATGACGATATCCTACTTACCCACCAAGGAATGGCAATGGTCAAAACTGGTGCTTTTGAGAAGTCTAATGTTACTTCATGGCACTAAAGACAGTAACAATGTATCATTAGAATAAAATGCTTCAGGGTATTTCTGGTTAATCAGTTGCATTTTTGTGTTCCATAGTCCCAGACTCATCGACATGGGCAAAGTGTATCGACAGACCAACCTGGAGAACCTAGAACAAGCCTTCAATGTGGCTGAGAGAGATTTGGGTGTGACACGCCTGCTGGACCCTGAAGGTAAAAGTGGTCAAAAATCTGTTCAAACAGATACAGAAGACCTGTTTTTAAGGCCGATAACAGCTAAAGTGTTTCTACTAGTTACTGACTGCTGGTGGCAATCGCACATAACATAAATGTACCGTATCCTTTCAGATGTTGATGTCCCACACCCAGATGAGAAATCCATCATCACCTATGTGTCATCCTTGTATGACGCCATGCCTCGCACTGATGTACCCGATGGCATGAGAACCAATGTAAGCAGAACATGGAGAAACTGAAATAAAAAAAAAAAAAAAAAGCATTGCAGTATAAATGTGCGCTCTAATTTGAGCTGATGGAATGCTTGATCAGATTTAATCAGAACTGAAGAATCTTGTGACTGTGCCTAAAATTTGCTTTTGTTGTCGGTTCATTCCTGTCCCGCGAATGGTTCAAAGACAAATTGAAGTCTTGTGAAAGTAAGTATCACAGGAAATAAACAACCTGTGGTGTTTACAGCTACCAAGACAGAGAGGATATGAGTATTTATTGTCACCCATTATCTGTTTATCGAATAACATGTAGGTTCCACACACATACAAAGTCCTTTACTCGATTCAGAGTCCTAATTTTAAAGTTGAGCTATGTAAGAGTGAATATTAAACACATCTGAGATCTTGTTTGTTTTTTTTTTCACATTAATATCTTTACAGGCGTGGGTACGACTACACGTACATGTAATCTGAAAAAGCTGAAAAACATGCTTCTCTTTGTCTGGCCCCACCATTGTCTTACTTCTGCCACTATCCCCCTTCACCAGTCCCCACTTTAACAACCTCTCCTCTACTCTCTGCTTCTTTGTCTATTCGCATAAGACCTGGATTGTTGCTACCTAATTGAGTTTAGGGTGGTGTGTGAGTGAACTAAAATGGAGATGCAGGAGAAGAAGAGCCCTCCTGTTTCTTGTTGTTAAACTCCCAGCTATCTTTTCTGCTGTGCTGGCTGCAGGAGCTGGAGGTGCGCTGGCAGGAGTACTATGAGCTGGTGACTGTTTTGCTCCAGTGGATCCGCCACCATGTCATGGTCTTCGAAGAGAGGAAGTTTCCTGCCAGCTATGAGGAGATAGAGGTGAGCTGATATGCTAATGATAAGTGCTTATTATGTCTCTAGGCTGGGGATTTTGTTACAAGCATGTTTGCAGTTGAGCAATATTGAAAAACACACAAAAAATGAGTTAAAACACAGTGTCTGTATTAAAAATGGGAATACTTTTGTAGCCATCCATTATTGGATCAAAGAACATGCTTACATAATGTCTGGCTGTGGGCAGATGGAGACAACTATATTCACAAGCATTGTTGTACTGAAGGTGGGGCAGTGCTGGAGCTGAGAAAAGACAGCCACAAGGCAGATAATACTTAAGTTAATCCTCAGGAGAATCACCACTCCCTGTCAGCACTGCCTTTACAAAAGCATAGCGTGACTTTAGTATTTTTCTACATTTCTTTGAAGGTAAATCATTAGCAGAATATCTTTATTAAAAGTAGCAGGTTATGGTGTTCTTTTTGAAAACACTTAACCAAATTAATTTAGACACTTTGGGGCAGTAAAATTAAGTGTCTCTTTATGGGGCTAAATCAATTTACTTTGGTCATGGGGATGTGTGAATATTGTTTTCAGAGGATGTATCACCCTACTGTATGCTGGTCAAAAACTGTCACAGGATGTGTTACTTTAATGCACTCATACTACTGAGAATTTTTCAGAGAGTGATCTGAATTTTGTATAAGTAAAAAAAACAAAAAAAACAAAAAAAAAAACGCCAAGAACAACTTGCAGATATTTTGAGGGAAACGAAAATTATTTGAATGAATAAAGAGAAATCTAATTTA
>VUQS01028549.1:10336-25817 GCA_015108495.1 Heterochromis multidens | reverse complement strand
TCCTCCGGGCTAAAGAGGAGGGTGACCTTCCAGTGTGTTATCAGCGTTCAGTTCAAAAGCCAGCATCTCTGATGGTATGGGGGTGCATAAGTGCATACAGCTTGCATGTTTTGGAAGGAACTATGAATGCTAAAAGTTATATAAAGGTTTTAGAGCAACATATGCTCCCCTCCAGACGAGGTCTATTTCAGGGAAGGCCTTGTGTATTTCAGCAGGACAATGCAAAACCACATACTATTACAACACATGCTATTACACATACTATTACACATGCTATTACAACAGCATGGCTTCGTCGTAGAAGAATCGGGGTGCTGAATTGACCTGCCTGCAGTCCAGTTTTTTCACCTATAGAGAACATTTGGCGCATCATTAAATGGAAAATACGTCAAAGACGACCACGAAGTCTTCAGCAGCTGGAAACCTATATCAGGCAAGAATGGGACCAAATTCCAACACCAAAACTCCAGAAACTCATAACCTCGATGCCCAGACGTCTTCAGACTGTTTTGAAAAGAAGAGGAGCTGCTACACCATGGTAAACATGCCCCTGTCCCAACTATTTTGAGACCTGTAGTAAGCATCAAATTTGAAATGAGCTCATTTTGTCCATAAAATTGTAAAATTTCTCAGTTTCAACATTTGTCATGTTATCTATGTTCTGTTGTGAATAAAATATTGGCTCATGTGATTTGGAAGTCCTCTGGTATTCATTTTGTTCAAATTTAAAGAACGTCCCAACTTTTCCGACATTCGGGTTGTAGTACCCCGGGATTGTGACTATTTCTCGATATTACATTGGAGTTACATTGTGTCTTTAACTGCTTTCTGGTAGATTTTCATAGATTTCCTCAAAGTTAGGAAGTAAAAAACTTAACGCTCCTATTTACGTTCCAGTCTTCTGCATTATTCGTTGAGTGATTGTGTATAGTCATTCAGCCACGGGACAGAAATGGTTTTACACCTCCTGCATTTAAGTGGAGCAGTACTGCTTAAAACAGAGAGTCAGTGATTATTGAAGGAGTTTAAAAGAAGTGACCTTTGCAATGAATGGGTACATTAACTGACTGACACCATCTGTACTCCATCTGCCTACTGATATGTGCTTTAAAAATAAGTACTTTATGCATGATCAATGACGATTGTCTGGATGGTTATTTTAAAGTTGGGACTGGCTTACAAATCAACTATTTACCAGGTAGTAAACATTATTAGTTACAATTTAATTGTTTGTAAACTTTACATAGCTATGAATTAAAGGTTATTTAACTATCAATTCAGCATTCATGAAATAAAAGTGTACCTGATTTTATTGGTTTATGGGGAAATTTGATATCATATATTTCTTACACAGCTCTGTCTAGCCTCAGAGCTAAAGTCTGATTTGTCAAAATGTAAACACCTGAGTGGGTCTGCAGGGACTTTCACTATTGGCATGTAGTGTGTGTATACACTGTTAAAGAGAAAGAAAGAAAAAGATCACAAGGTGTAAATCCAAGCAGAAAGCACAGAATGTGCTCATGTCAGCCAGATAACCTCTGGATCTCAGCCAGAAGGTAATGCTGTCTGTTAACCTAATGCAGGATCTTTCCACTAGTTACAGTACCTCACAGGGCTATAGATCTTCCCTTGCAAACAGATTTAAAAAAAAGACTGATGCCCCTTCACTGAGTTGCTTCTCTTGCCTGCAGTGTGCAATGTGTGTTGACAAAACTTACCTTACCAAAGCCGAAGGCCTGTACTATGAGTAGGATTTTGTCTTATCCAGGTAACTTCAGGGTCAACTTATGCTCCGGAACAGGCTATGTTCCAGATTAGAGATCCGGAGGTATGAAATCACCGCTTACTGACCGTTCAATTCTCCGGAAAATAGTGTCACCATTCTTAGAAGATCGCTTGGACCTCTGTGCGCGGATAGTAGGAGGGTCTGAATTTTATTGTAACATCTAATGTTTTTGCATCAGAATTACATATATACTCATACATAACTTTATTCCGTTTTTTTTTTTTTGTTGTTGGCTGCAAACAATTTTACAATTGTTCTATATTTTAACCATTAATATGTGATCCTAAAACAGAGTACCTATTTGTAGTTGTGGGCTTTGTTTTTATATTTATTTATTTTTTTATTTTATATTTATTTTTTACTTGCTCTCAACACCACCAAGGCTACAGCTGAAAGAATAAAAAATTAAACCGCCTTTTAAACATTAATTTAATGAAATACACTATTGTAATCCATCAGATTCTCTCGTGAATGACAAAGCTCTGATATTGTTGTCAGTTAACTCACAGTGGCATTTTTGCCAGCTTTCCTTTCAGCCTTCAAATATGCTAAACTTCATTAACAGAGTAGCTCCTCTCCAATCTTACTGACCAAAACATTTAAAGCCCACACATTCATACTATGTGTACTATACTATATTCATTTCTGCAACAGCTTTGTTGCTTTCAGACTGTATTGTGTGTTTGACATCTTTATATTTTTCGAATATTATACTTTTATCTTGCTTTGAAAAATCAGCTGCTCTGTTGCCAGTACACTTATCCATAACTGATTGGTCAGATGTTGCCAATGCCACCCCTTTCATGTGAGCATGCAGGGGAAATCTTGGGTTAACTTGATCAGCTGAGATGTGAGATGATCAGCTTTGTGTAACCTCTTATCCTGATTGCCAGTGTTAGGGTAAATGAATCCAGATAATGAAAAAATACCCTTAGTATGTTGAACTTTCTTCATAGTACAGGCCTTGGTTGTCTGAATATAGCATCCAGGTTTATCCAAACATAGATCTCATGTTAATTCCAGGTGTAAATTACAACTAAATTGACCATCAGCGTGGAGGTTTAACTATTATAAGCTGTTCAAAAGCAATGGAAGTTATTTTTAAATTGTAAATGATGTCACATTCACAACACTTTGTGTTGGACCCCAAAATGATTGTAGTTCTTTGCTTTATGAACAAAGCATTTCATTTACAATTTGCTTCTAATAGGCAGTTGAGAGAGGACAATTGAAATACTACTCTTATTAAAGGTAACTGTACCTTTTATTAAACAACATCATACAGTATACGCATCTTTCAGTGTTCATCAAACAAATCTTTATTAGACTGCAATTTGATCACTGGCCTTGATAGTCTAATTCTTTAAGTAAAATGTTTTATAGAACTAGTGTAAACTGAAAATTACATGCAAAGATTAACTGTAGAAAATCCAGTTAAAAAAATACCAGTAATAAACAGTACATCATATTTTGTATAAAAGGAGCCTGTGTTGACCTGCTTGCCAGGTGATGTTTCCTGAGGTCTGACAGGCAGCTGTGTCACCAGCAGTACAATGCCACACCTTTGGGCAGCACAACAGACTTTTATTCATCTCCACATTTTACACAAGCCACTCAAGACAAGCAAAAAGAAATGTTCAGCACTTAAAAATGGGTCGCTCCTCAGTTCCTGCCCTCTTCAGAATGTGCTCAAGAAGGCCAAACCAAGCGCATGATTTTTGTTCAGGTCTTTTAGTAAAGATCTCTTATGGAAGAAAACAAAGGTGCAATACAGTAACTGGTTTGCAGAGTATTGTGAAAAAACGGATGGAGAAAGGGAGCAGAGTGGTCTCACAGTTAGCATCATAATAAAGCCTTTTTAATTGACATAAATAAGGATATGAGGAGAAAACCAAGTGTCCCAGGGAAAGGTTTTGTGCTTGCTGGACCTGATGTATTGAATGTGTTCTGTTAATAGGATGTGAACACATGGCTGATGAGTAGGGGCCCTCTGCTAATTGGCAGTGTTTGTCTGCTGGTGGTTGTGTTCCTTCAAGGACCCAGCAGCGTCCCATTGGTATTCAGGGTACTGCTTTGTGCTTCCAGAAGTGACGCCACACCATTAGGGAGAGGAATCGAAGACCTTATGATTTACTTAACAAGAGGAACTTTCTCTCTGCAGTAAGTGGAACTCAACCGCTCCACCATGTATCAAACACCCCTGGAGCACACCTTGTACAGAACGGATAGCTCTGGAAGTATTTCCAGCTGAGTGCTACTAATGGATATAATTTATTGAGCTTTAGCAGAAAATGACATCATTTTGTAAAACTACAGCAATGGTTTTCATCTTTGTAAATCTGAAAGTTCTTGGGTGCAGCCCAGTAACACAATCAGCTGGTTAAATAAATTATTCATATTTTTTAATGTATAATTAACCACAGTCTAAGATGTTACACAGCCACTCACAGCTAGCTGTGAGTACAGCAACCCTCTCTTTATCTGTGACAGAAACTTGTAAATAAGGCCTCCGTCACATGGGTCTAGAAACCATTTAGTGACCCCCTGGCAACCACCGGTCACTAGGGAAAAATGTGTATTCTCTGACTGGTTGGCAAGTAGTCACTGAACGTTGCTGGCTGTTACTAGTTGAAATCGGTCGCAAAGAGGTTATTGCACCAAAAACCTCCTTGTGATTGTTTTGGTCACTAGCAGATTTTAGCGGTTGCCCATGTTTGCATGGAAGACACAGACTTGTCTGCAAACACTTGCCGTTTACTCTCCAATCTGTAGTGAAACTTGACAAAGTGTGACACAAGCCAGATACGTCTTCAAAGTAAAAGTTGCATTTTTAAAAATGTGTTGGTTGCAGCAGTAAGGCACAACTTTTACTTTGAAGGCGAGCATTCTCTGTTTCTGGTTTGCTTCTCACTTCTCACAGTTTCACTACTGCTCGGCGAGTAGTTTAAAAGTGTTTGCAGAAAAGTTGATGTCTTCCATGCAAACTACTGTCAACCATGGCAACCTGCTACCAATTGAAGCAATTGCAAGGAGGTTTTCGGTGCAACATAGTATACCTTTTTGCAAACAATTTCACACTAGTGACAGCCAGCAACCTTCTGGAACCACTTACGAACTGGTCACAGAATAAATATCTTTCCCTCATGACTAGTGGTTACCAGGAGGTCGCTGACATGTCTCTTGTCCTGTGAGATTGAGGCCTAAAAAAAAGTAGAAAGACAGATGACAGCATGCAAACCATCATGGTTCTGCAGTACTTTGACCTAATAAATGATTGGTTGTGTGGAGAGTAACTAAGTGATAGTGCTAGAAAGTGCTAGCGTTGCTAATGTTAGCCACACTCATTGTGTATGTTCAGTGTTATACGCGATACAAAGTGGCCAGATACATTCACAAAAGTCACTAGAAAGAAACTACCTAATAGAAAATTGAAGCTCCTTTCAGCTCTTTGTTCTTGCAGCTAGACAATCTGTAGCCACTTTTATGTCAGGTATGAAAGAATGCAGAGTTTTCGGCATAGATATATTTTTGATGCTCCCTAAAGAGGCTTTGGTTAGAGGCAAAGGGATATCACCAGCATTGTTAAAAAAAAAAATTCTTGTTAAGTTTTGTTAAATATGAATTAACTTACACAAGGATATTGGACATTTTATGTAAGAAATTACAGGAAAATCTGAGATTTCAGTCAAATACGGTATCAAAGACTAATTGCCTTTACCATATGAGTCAGAAAAGCCCCATTAAATTGATAAATTGACCCAAAGGAAAAAACGTGAGTGGAAAGACATAATGAATACAGATGTTTCCATAAGGGCTTGAGGATTCTTTGAATTATTAGAGAAAGCAAATGGTCTTCACAGTTGCCACATCTAAGCAATGTGTTTGAAATTGATCTTCACCTCAGATAGTGTTTCATCCTTTCAGCATGTTCCAGTGACATAAAAAATATATGGCAAAGAGCAATGGAGCTTCTTTTTCTCACAACACATCTAAGCAAATATAAAAAAATAAGCAGTATGAATTAAAAATTAAAGGCATCACTCTTAACACCAGTGTACAAATTATACAACTTAATGTGCCCATATCCATTACAAACTGACTTGCGTACTGACATCCTCTTCAGTGATACATTACCGAATCCTGAGCTTCTGTTTGTCTTTATGATGTTAATTAGTCAGCCCTGGCTCCTTTGCTTTGGAGGCTTTGAAAGCAATTTCCTGTTCATGTTCACAAATTAAGATGGGACTGCCCAAGAAATCACTAATTATATATGAGAAATCTACTTTGCAGTCAGTTAGACTTAAATCATTCTGTATTGTCAGAGGCGTCTCTGTTATTAATTGTTGTAATAATTATTTGTGATGCCATATTGTAAATCACAAAGGCATAATGGGTTGATGTGCAAGTGATATAACAGCTTCTTCTGTTTGCATGTGTTGCTGATTATGCTCATCACTTTATTTTAAAACATGTTGACTCACCTTAAAAATATCACATAGTGTAAACTATGAATAAAAGAGTTAATAAGCATCTTAATATTCAAATTTAATTTCAGGGAAGGATAACATTCTCTAACCTTTGACTTCTATTAGCTAAAATCTTGTCCTCCAGAAATAACAAGTGCCCCAAGAGTTATATTTTAACTTCACTGCAGCTTTTCTGCTGAAGTCTTATCCATTTTTGACCTTAAGAATACTATTAATATGTATATGTTAAAATTGAAGTTTAGTTTTAAGCCTGTTTCCATAAAGGTCAAGTCTTTTATGAAAATTATGAGGTAGGTAGAGGTTTGTAATGAAAAGATGGAAAACAGCCTCTCTTTCCAATGAAGAGTAGGGAGTAAATGCTATGATTTATTAGGTTTTTTTTTCTTATTTATATTTCTCATACCAGTGCCATCAGGCAGGTCAAACTTGACTCCCTAAAATTAGTCATAGCTGCAGAATATGTGTGTGTGTGTTTGTGTTTGTGTGTGTTGATTTTAAATATTTTCTAATACAGATGGTTTTCTTGACATGCATAGTAGAAAACCTCTACTGTAACTTAGACTGCCTTCTTAAATGTTGTGCAGAAGACTAACCTTCTAAGCATTAAGTACACTCAGTGGCCACCTTATTAGCTGCAGCTATCTGAACTAATGCAATCCAGTCCATAGACAGTATAAAAGACGGCTGTAGCTACCATAACTTCACCCACTGGTTTTTGAAGTCTTGTTTTGAAGCCTTAAGATGAGCATTTCTACTGTCGCCATCTTGGTTGCAAACACCCAGATGCGCCGGGGATGGGCGGGTCTGACTGTGAAACTGCATTGGCTAACAACTTGTGATTAACAAGTCATTAGCCAATGAGCGTATGGTTTCATACCACAGATTATCCTCCATTATGAAATATAGTATGACCAAGATTTACCAATTAGACCTAATTTTTTATTCAGTATGACCCAAAATGAGCAACTGAGCCCAGACCAGAAGTCTTTTTGCAACCACAGCTATTGTCATCTGGTGGCCTTCAGATAGAATGTAGGGTTAAGGCACTTCTGCATTGGGTTAATTTTTAAGACCTGGAAGCTACGTCCATGTTTTATATCATCTATGGCAACACTTGTGTCTTTGCGACACCTGCTGTAATATCATTTAGAATCACTAGAGGGCCAAGAGTTAAATGATAATAAAAGTTAAATGATAACAATACAATAAAGTTAAGTGAACAATAAAATGATAAAATGGTAATAATCTTTATTAATCAAAAGTAACATTATAATTATGTTTATTTGTGTAGTGAAAAACTATATTACTATATATACAGAATTCATTTAATATGTATTGTATGTAACAGCTGATAAGAGATGACACTTATGTACTTATATATTTTATTATGTATGATGCTGTCATCAGTGATGCGATTTTCCAGGTCATATACTCTCTTTTAATCAAATCTCTTGGCATCTCAGAGATTGACCATCTAGAAACTTATAAACATCAGTTGAAAACTTTACAATGACAATCGAGATATTCTTCGAAGAAGGTATATAAACCAATTATTAACCAGCCAGTAAAAAAATATTAACTATAATTACATTGTTTAATAGCAAAAAAAGTTGGATTAACCATCAATTTAGTATTTATTAAGAATGCTTAACTTAAAGTGTTGCCAGTGGAATTATCGCTTTTGTGACAGTGTCAGGAAAAACAGAAAATGTAAATTAAGCTTTTGGTAGAGAAATTGCAAGAGATTGCATTAGAATACACAGGTGTACCTAATAAAATGGTTGGTAAGAGCATTTTGCTTGTTTCTTTTTACCTAAATCTGATTGGTTTCTATTAAAGCTGTAAGAAAGTTCTTATTAAATTTCAGAGTGAATGACTGACCAGTTTAATCTTGCTTTAAATGCTTAAATTTACATTTTCAGCTTGTAGCTCCTATGTAGCTCTATAGAAGGAAAAGCTATTTTCTTTATGATTAAGTATTTTCATCCCAGAGGTCATATAGTAACACGGCACACGCTCTGCTCAGTTTTTCACCTCTGTACCACTGGCTCATCATTCTGTCATGTAGTATGGGAGCTGTCAACAGTGACACCCTCTACTAGTTCAGTGTCAAGGATGGATGGTACAGCCTCTGCATTTAACCTGGAGTTTTACTCTACAGCCATGTTAGGTTAATATTATCAAGCGGGCTGCTGGGTGGTGGAGGAATGTTTGATCTGTCCAGCATATGTTGCTGAGATGGATTAGCTGACCAAGTGAAAAATGTTGACTCTGAATCTTTCCTGAAAATCAACATAATTATTTGTGTTTGTGTCATGTTCCCTATTAGAAGTTAGAAACAATTTCTAGGCCTCCTCACTTTTAAACATTTTATTGTGTTCCAGTTATGATCCCCAGCATATATGATTACACATACAGTAGTCCACAGTTCAAAGAATTTTTAATAATAAGGAAATAATTATTTTTAAAACCAAAAACAAATAAGGGAGATGGGGAAACCCGACAAAAACAAACAAAAGAGGGAGAAGACCTTAAACCAACCATGCAGTGGGCCGCTGGATTCATGCTTCTTAATAATAAAATAAACTGATGAAAGCAAAACCGAAAACAGGACTTCTGGTAACTCCCAACTTAACTAACATAACTGCAAAAAGCAACTGAAGCGAAATGCTGGTGCTGAGGGAGGAGAAAGAGCTCCGCCTCCTCTGGCCTTATATGCATGCAAGTGAGCATCCGCAGCCAATCAGCACTATGGATGAACCAGAGCCCGAGAGACAGCAGGTTAATAGTGATCATAAAGAGAAACAATAATTGGAGGGTAAATGTGCCAGTGCACTGAGGTACATGTAACAGTACCCAAGGGAACTGGGCAAATAGACTCTTTTCATAACAGACGTGTGTATTGTGGTGAGAAAAACACAAATGAGGCTGATAACACAGTAGTGTAAATTTCTATTAGCACTGGGATGAGGACCACATGGATTTACTACATGGTTATCATTGGCATGTGTATCATGCAAACTTGAATTTTGGAAGGGACTGCAACTACAGACTTAGTTGCTGCATGAACAGACACAGCAATAAGAGTTAAGAGTACAGGTGATGGTGGTGTTTGTTTAACCTGATTTCTGACAGCACTAGTGTGAATATTTAACAGTTTTGCAAGTAATAAGTAATGTGCTATAATAGAGTGATATATCAGTGGAAGGAGAGAAATCTGCTTAGTTTTCTTCTTTCTCTTAGGAAGAATCAGTGTAAAAACTAGGAGCTGCATCTATGGCATAACTGAGCATTTTGAAAAGGACTCTGGGACTGTAATTGCTTCAGTACTGTTCACAAAGTACCTTTTGATTAAAAATTTCCAATACTTTAATGAGTTGGATCCTAAACTTCAAATACTATTGATATTCAGTTTTGAGGCTGTTTAACAATTGTTTTTTTTTTTTTTTATGCTACAACCTGTTTTTTTTCGATAAAGATAATGTAAGCTGAGATCTGGAGATGCTGTAAAACCATTTGGGAACAGATTAAGATTTTAATTCAATGCATCACAGAAATTTGAAATTTGCAGTCAAGTAAACATGTGTTAAAGATTATTTTTGAATCACCTATGTTTTTTTTTCACTAAAATCAAGAAAAAGAAGCTTCATACTGGTGTTCCTACTGAGGATTTCACTCATTTGTATTTTGTTGTGAAGAAAACCATTCCTGTTAAGGACAAAAGAAACACAGCATACACACATATACTACTGTTTGTTCATGTTTACACACGCCTACAGACATTTGAAAAAGGATCAGTTGAATACTGTGTACATCCTTTTAAGGAGACATGTTTGGCTTTATATAAAAGGCAAAACCAAAGCAAATAAATGGAGAGTTGGTTGAGCTTTAAAGTCTTGTAGAAACTCTTGTAATTATGCAGTATAAACAGATTGTGTTGTTTTGATGTCTTCAGCATATATTGATGCATAGTTGTGATCACAGTTTAAATATCTTTTACCCACAGGGAGCGGTTGTATGAAAACTCATCAGCAATAATCTGGTAGATGTGACAGATAGTCAGCAGAGGTTGTTTGCTCATCACTGCTATTGTGTGATCGCACACTTACTTTTTTTTTTTATCAAGCTTGGATTATTTTTCTGCTCTTTCCCTTTCCCTCATTTTTTTCTACAGGTATTTTAATGCAAAATCCAACTGAGATCAATCAGTCCTGATAAACCAGGACTATACAGACAAAAGTCTCAATGGAACAAAGCAGATCTTATATTTAAAACATTATTATACATAATGCACGTGGTTTATACATTTTTAAACATTCACTCTCCATACATGGCTGAGGTGCTGGGCGGTGATGTGTTCTCCATACAAAACTAATAGGTGCTGCCTTTAGAGTTTGCATGTCTCACATGTTGTGTCAAAATAAAAAGCAATGATACACAAAAGGGGGGAAAAAAAGGAGAGAAGAAGCAATAATTTGATATCTCCGGAGTGCTTCTGGAGACACAATCCTTGTTGTCTTTGTTTTGCATTGCCATTTCCAGTATGACTGGGTTCAGAGAAGACTGACTCTGTGTAGAGCGAAAAAAAATGAGAGAGAAGACTCATATATCCTGAAGGCAGATGTTGATTTGAAAGGGGAAACATAAGAATAATATCATTTGATGTAAAAAATAAAACCAAACATTTTGCTTCTTGGATGGGAGGCTGTCTGGAAACAGAAGTCAAATTGGTATAATCTCTAAGAAAGTGATGCCAACAGAAAAGATGAAGCACTAAGGGACAGTGTCCACTGATTAAGCAGATGATGGCGTTAAACTACAGAGAAATGCATACCAGGGGGTGGCTGTGGCTTTGGAGGTGGAGTGGGTCATCAACCAATTGGAAGGTCTGTGGCTCGACCCCCAGCTACTCTAGTCCACATGTTGAAGTGTCCCTGGGCAAGATATTGAACCCCATATGAATATGGGTGACTAGATGAACATAATTTGTAGTAAAAAGTGGTTTGAATGCTCAGTTGGAGAAAAAAAGTGCAATATAGGGACCAGTACATTTACTGTTTACCAAAAACCGAGAAGTCCAATAGGTCATTTGAGTAAACAATCAGCCACTGGAATATTTAGTTTAATGACAATTCAGGCAGCACTAAATATACAGTATACAAAGTGTCAATTAAATCTCTTAAAATAATTAAATGAAAACACATTTTTTTCTAGTAGGAAAAAAGTAGGAGGGTACCTGCCAAATTGAAAATCCCATCAACAAACCAATCAATGTCAATAGTAGGTAAATGGAGACTACGTAGGCTATGTTGACATGTTTGGCCAGGGCTTTTCTGGCCTTTGGAGTATGTCTATGCTAGTAAATGCAATAGGTCAGTACGCAGTAAAGGCAATGATCATGTGTTACTTTGTTTCAAAGAAAGCATTTTGTTGATCAAAAACTTCCATTATGCGTGAGTCAGTAAACCTCCATCAAGAACTCTTTAAACAAATAAGTGCTGGTTTTAAAGGGTCACCAAATATTGCAGGAAAAGCACTGATCTCATGTGAAATTCTTCAGTGTGTTCCCATAATTCTGAATTTGAAACTAGGCAGCTCAGATATACAGTGGGATAAATAACCCTTGGGACTTTTGGGTTCAAGCTGGCCCTTAAAACAAGTTTTTATGTAAAATAAAATTTTCCATTCACCACCTCACAGCACTTATCAGTAGGAAATGTGGGATATAAAAATAAAAGGAATAAATAAATAAGATAAATAATAACAAATAAAAAAAGATCAGAAGAACAACAGTATACAACATGTAAAATAATATACAATATACAATAATTATACAAAATAATGTTGCAAGACAAAATGTGCAAGAATTATTTACACTCACTGGCCACTTTATTAGGTAAACCTTGCTAGTACTGGGTTGGACCCCTCCTGCCCTCAGAACTTCTTTAATTGTGCATGTCATAGATTCAACAAGTTTGGAAACATTCTTGAGTCCATATTGACATGATAGAATCACACAGTTGCTGCAGATTTGTTGGCTGCACATCCATAATCCTAATCCACCACATCTCAAAGGTTCTCTGTTTGATTGAGATCTGGTGACTGTGGAGACCATTTGAGTACAGTGAACTCATTGTCATGTTCAAGTGTGTGTATTGTTGGGTTCATTGTCGTGTCGTGTTCAGTGTCATGTTTAGTGTGAGCTAATTTGAGCTTTCTGGTGCGTTATCCTACTGGAAGCAGCCTTCAGAAGATGGGTATGCGGTGGTCCTAAAAGGATGTACATGGTTGGAGTTTAAATGATGCTCAATTTGTATTAAGGGGTTCAAAGTTTGCCAAGAAAATATCATCTACAGACCCTAGAAATGGTCGCGTGTGTAGATCAGCAGCTTCTGAAATACTCAGACCAGCTTGTCTAGCGCCAACAAAAAGTCACTTAAATTATCTTTCTTCCCTAATCTGATGCTCAGTTTGAACTTCAGCAGGTTGTCTTGACCATGTGTTACATGCCTAAATGCATCGAGTTGGTGTCATGTGATTGGCTTAGATGTTTGTGTTAATAAGCAATTGAGCTAAATGAGCTAAAAAAAGTGGCTGCTGAGTGTATATAGACAATTGGTGTGACAAATAATAGTGCAGAATAATAGAGCAGATGTGGAATGTGCAATAGTGCCATAACAGCTACAGTCATTTTTACTTTATTGACTAGAGTAAGTACAGTTGAATTTAGTCCAGTGCCCAGTGTAATTCCCGCAGGTGTTATTTCAACAGTGATGAACCAGCTTTTACTAACTTCAGCACAGCAGACTTTTTATATTAAATATGCAACTCATCTATGTAACCGTCAATGGTAGAAATTATTTCTTGATTTCACAATCACCAGTATATGTAAATCCCTGACATCACACAAGGCAAACAAGAGGATGTTGTGGTGGAACTGGATCTTACTAAGCAGAAAGAGAGGCCTTTCAGATTTTTTCTTACTCTGCAACAATAGAGGTATCCATAGTAATTAAGTGAGTCAAATAAAACCATTGATAGTACAGTAATGAAATAAGCCATGTTATGACTGAAGCCTCAGAGTCTTGGAGAAAGCTATTGTAATTGAGGAGCAGTTGTGTTATCCCAAGCTCCATTAAAATTTCATCACCCTTGCACATTTCCATGAATGGCATTATTGAAATTATGCTAAATCACATCAGCTTGCCTGCTTGGCAATGCAACGTTGCCCATTACAATGACCGAGGCAAGAATCCCAAAGTCTAGAAAGGGTCTGTGTGTGATTTAACAGCATGGTGCATATTCTAAACAGATATTGAAAAGCTACTGAGTGTTGGCCCTTGGCCTCTGAATATTTGGAAGACAAAAGAGTAATAATACTTAAACCTACTCATTTTAGAGAAACATTTGCTTTATTCAAACAAATGTAGGACATGATGTTTTGAAATAAAGATAAATATGAACTCAATTGGCTTGGGAGGCATTTAAGCCTCTTTTTAAAAATTATGTAGTATTCTCTGACATATTTATTGTATAGATATTTTGTGCACCAGTTGTTCATATTGCTGGCATGCAAAAATATTCAATTATTTAACCTCTACATTCATTACAAGTGATTAAATAATGTTTGGGGAATGCCTGTAAATAAATATGTGTAAGAAATATGAGTTAAACATTTTCCCATATATAAGAAATGGACACACGCAAAGCAACAACAACAAAATGCAATGCAATTCATGCTGCACAAAACACATACAAAAAAGCCCATCACAGCTTGACACTGAGTTGTTATTGCATGTAACTTGGTTTGTGGTGAAATATTCATCCGGTGGAGAGAGCGCCTACTCTGCTGCCTGTAATAAGTCACTTGCTAACACACTGAGTGTTACCTGTCTTAACCTAGGCCATGAGAACATTATTATGATTATAGCAGTGATTTCATGATACCTTCCTGTTAATAATACATGATAAATAGCTGGATGAATGAAACAAAGCAGTGTGTAATATTAGGTGACCCCGTGTTATTAGCACTGAGAGGAACCATTAGTGGGTTGCCTTAACCTGCCTTAATGAGGTCTCACTGCTCTGGGAGTGAAGGGGACGATCGGTGCATACAATAAAGAAAGTTGAGGCTGGAGAACCCATACCGCAGTGTCTAAAAATTAATGCTTCATTTTTAATCTGATTTTAGGATGAGGAATTTTGGTCCATAGATAGATTTACTTTAGTTGAAAGATTTGCTTTAAAAATACCGTTGAGTAGAAAAAAATAACCCTTGTCAACTAAATCTCCTTATTTTTTAATCTTTTGTTGAATACATTACACTTTGATCTTCTATCAGCCTATCAAATATCCATGTCAGACACACTTAATTTAAATAGCTGTTCCACAAATATAAATCCATTTGTGTTTACACTGTACATTGATCCATTCAGTCTAGAATGGGATTAAATAGGAAAAGGAAAACAAAATACTTTGTATTATTGAAATAGTTATGATATGTAATAGACTGCTAAACTGGACTCATTACCTAGGATGTAGTAGAAGGAACCGAATGACCCAAAATAAGCATGTGTGTAAACTTGGTGGTGGTGGTCTCTTTGGCACAAAAAAAAAAACTGTTCAGTTTGTTTATGTCCATGGACATGACTTTAAAGCTAATGTACTTTAATAGGGAATGCCTCCAGCACAAATGTCGTTCGTGGGGACATGTGAAGACTTCAGTGGGGTCATGTCACTCTGGCAACCAAGAAAACAGCTTTCAGGTAAGTGGCAACCATGTTATTTTGACCCAAACAATGACTTTTTTTTCAAACCTAACTGAATAGTTTTTTTTTTTTTGTCTCACCCTAACTGAGTAGTTTAAACACTTTTTGAATTATAATTATTAAGTTATTTATATTAATAATATCTTAAAAATAATGCAAAGTATGAAACTGTCACGTGTATGAGTCTAACACTGGGCTCTGGTTTGTGTGACAAAATGATTTGCTCTACCACCAACCCCTGCGGCCTCCAAATGCAGACATTTTTGCCCTCTAAAATTGGAAAATATTAATTTAATGTCATGTTCATTTCATGTCATTCATTTAGCTCCATGTACCCATGACTGTGCATATTTCTAGGGTTTTCTCAATACTAGAATTTCAACCTCAATACCAATACCCAGGAAGATACTCGAATATCATTTTTGATACCACTGATTTAA